>SMLS01070801.1:0-10528 GCA_004785975.1 Popillia japonica | reverse complement strand
TTTAGTCACATCTTCCTAGCAAGAAACATAATTAGTTTAATAAAATCCTGACGTAAGAATTCAAAAAATGTAAGATACCATTCAAAGACTTGTAAAAAAAGCAACTTCATTAGCGTAGTTCCTGTAACCACCATTTATCGTCGAGTATAATAATGAATGGTGGTGATTGAATTAGCATTACGCGTTTTTATATACATACAGAAGTTATACATATGTTCATCACAATCACTAAGAAACATTTAGAGGGCTTTTTTCTTATTTCGTTTCATTTTGTCTCTTCTTTCACGTCTCGTAAATTATCTATAACCTACCTCGTTAATTCATGACCAATAAGTTACCGACTACTGTATCTTTTTATTATACGCGCCTGACCAGTGCCCATTTATGGCACTTTTGAAGCAATCACTGTAGTTCATGTAGCACGTTTGTATAGCAAACAGCAAATTCTTTCTGCGCGGAACAAGCACAAACGTAATTTTGTAGAAAAGTGCACATCACTACGCATTAGTAGCCACTGATGCAGATTACCAAACAGCTTAAGTTTGTAAGATTTGTACAAAAAAGACGCTAATTGAGAAAGTTCAATTTTATTAATGCAAATTTTAACAAGTGTGTTATATGTACCTAATTTCTCAGTAAATTCTTGTCTATGTTCAATATTATACAAAGACTGCTTTGGCATGATTTGTTTATATATTTTATTGTTATATTGATTTGTGTTAAATATTTCACTCTGCTGTCGGCCATTTTGGATTAATATGTATATTATTTAGGAAATAATAAGGCTAGATACCTTATCATTAGCTTATAATTAGCTTAGCTGCAGTGCTAGCACTGCAGCTAGCTAAGTCATATTTAATATATTAGTAATTGATATTTACATACTTTATACTTATTTTAAAGATCATTTTTCCATAATACGTTTACCAAAAAGAACGATACAATTTTAAAAGAATTTTGAAATGAATTCCGATTAATGACTGGTATACATACCTACATAAATATGTTTGTTAGTTATCTGAAAATGTTGTAGTTTATAGTAGCCTTCCATTGTAAGTATTGCTTATCCACGTAGTAAAAAGATCACTAAGCAAAGTTGGAAAGTCTTAGAAACAAGGAACTTAGACATACCACATTTGATTACTTCCTGGCTTAAAATGCACTTGACAAAACCATGGTTGCGTCACAGTCAGAAATACAGCTGTCGAGAGAAGAAGCTGATATTTTAAAACATTTTGAACAGTGACAATATACTGCGGGTTTCAACTGTCAAATATTTATCTACCAATATTACTCCAATTGTTTTTTAAATATACACATAATACGGCTAAATTCCAGTAACTCCAAACTGATTGATATGAGGCATGTGGTTTAACGACGCATGCGTTGTCAGTATCAACCGAATACCGAATGAAGTTATGTGGTTAGGAGCAATCAGACCTGGGTACAATTACTCACTGAAAGTAATTGAAATCACAAATACCAAATACTCCTCAATTTCCAAACGATTTCAAATATCGATTACTTTCTGAACCATAATTATGAATTAGATTACCAAATACTTTGACAAATCACGATTTTAAATCATTTAACAGATAATTAAAATACTTAAAAGTAATTCAAATACTAAAAAGTAATTCAAATCCTCAAAAGTAATTTAATTAGGTACTCAAATGTAATTCAATTATCGCACGAATTCAATTACTCGAAAGTATTTAAATTACTGTAAAGTAATTCAAATATTGACAGTTAGACATGAAGATAAGCTTTATATTTGGGTTAGTATATTTGTTGTAATTTAATAACCTTACGGAATTTAATGGTAGAGCCAATTCCTTTGATATTTACGTCTCCAAAACCACATGGATGACGTTTGAAGTGGCTACCGTTTTTTGTTTCTCTCCCAAGAGAAAAAAAAGTTTGTTTGCCCTTGATTTACAGAAGACCTATCCAGAAGGAATAGTCTTTATCATTGAGTGTCGGAATAAAGTTATCAATGAGAATCAGTTTAGATTAGGTCGTTATTGTGCAAATTATTTTAAAATATCAGTATTCATTCGCTGCTAACTTTATCTGATAGTTAAATATTTATAAATTGATGTACCGGCTACATGCTATTAGGTAATAAAATGTTAAACACTCATAATTATTAAATATAGAGTTTATTATAAACAAAAGTGAAATACAAAAACAAAAGCAATAATTCCGGAGTACAAAAGTATATACCGATAAGTTTAATTCAATTACCTAAGAATAATTCGATTACTAAAAATGAATTAAATTATGAAAAAATAATTGAAATACTGTAAACAGTATTTAGATCCTGAGATAGCGTTAAAAACAAATCGTAATTACAATTACTTTTCGAAAGTATTTGCAATCACAAATCACAATTAACATAATACAAAGTGATTTAAAATAAAGTAATTCGATTAACCAAAGTATTTAAATCGTATCTATTAGTAGGTATTTGAAATATTACCCAGGTCTGGGAGCAATGGAGGTTTCTTATTAAACCCGCAAGTTTATGCATCTCTCTTTAAAAAAATACAGCGAAACTATTAATTTCCGGTAAATAATGTTGGTTTTATATCTCTCTTCTATCGATTGCATACTACATATTACTGTTTCACCTAAGGCTGCAGCCCGCGTTGTCATGGTGTGTGAAGGAAGTTTTTACAAATGTCTGAATATGGTAGAGTAGTATTGATATTTTCTTAAAACAAAGCATTAGATGCAGCTATAACAGCTGTTTCATTTCACCAGCTACATAATTGATAATATTCCGTATTTTAAATATGTAACTTGTATTTATTTAAATTTAAAAATGTATCGTTCTTGTTAGTATACCCTCAAGATACCAAGGATATTTTTAAATATTTCTAAAAATAGATAAATTCTACTCAATCCTAATACAATTCGATCATAACGTCGTAGGACAAAAATATACATACATACATATGTACATACATACAATCTCGGTTCACAAAACACAGTCGAGTTACATTATCAATAATTACAATTATTAATCGTCTGTTAATATTTTGCTTGGCAGAGAGCAAGACTTTACTTTTGTGTTACTATAGATCAGTAAAAATTTTGTTGTTGTCACATTTCCTTACTTTATAAATAATCATTTACGTAACTGCGTTTTTTTTTTTTTATATTCACGTTTATAGCTTGGTAGTTTGTGATAAAGCTGTCTGTTTATCTTGCAATGGTTGTGGTGGTTCTTTTTTCTCAGGTTCGAGCATATGAAACATTTGATGGTAGCATACATACAGCGCCCTAAAATCAAGAATAACTTTTCAAACTGTGTTATATAAAAACGCATCCTGTTTTCAGTAGTAATATCCCTAGGACAGTGATAATCACGAAATAATTTTATTAGTTTCCGAGAGCACGTTGCTTGGTATCCCGACGCCGTAGGCGGAGGGATGTTACCTAAAAAAACGTGCTCGAGGAAACTAATAAAATTATGAGGATTTATCTCTGTCCGTGGGATATTTGGTCAGAAAATTTTTGGCTTTTTAAATTAACGTTAACATTTATTTATTAAAAGAACAATTATTGAAAGTACAATTGGAGAAACTAAATGAGCTTGCAGAAGTTGCTGAATTTGTTTCCAATCTATCAATATTTTCACTATTTAGTTCTCCAAATCGTGACATTTCGAAAATTAAATTTGAAACTGTCAAAAGTTTTACATAAGCAGTGATATGACATTAAGTCAGGTGACAGCCGGGGTGTTATCGCTAGCGATAACATTCCGGGGTAGTTATCAGTATAATCAAATGTTGATTGGATATCCTGATACATGTGACATAAAAGGATTAATTTTGATTGATCGAAAATTGAATCCAAAAATTTTCAAATAATATTAATCATGAGAACGTTTTTATTTTCAATCGATAACGACTTAATACTTACGTAATTATTATGCAACATCCACTAAATAATATCACACCTACGAAAAGAAAACTTTGAGGGTATACTGCTAGGGATGCAGTATAAAGTTTGTTGTACAGTGGAGATGTCACCATATATGATATAGTTTCACACAATGATAATAGTGATAAAGCTTTCGCTAAATCTTTAACTTGGACCGACTTTGTCATCAGCGAACGTAAAGCTGTATTTGCAATTGTATGGCAATTGGCAACAATAGTTCCTGAAATAGAAAGTACAGTTACAATTAACTAAAGAACAATATTAAAAAATAAAACTGATCATAAGGATCAGAAGAAGAAAGTGGTGCGATTTTTGATCAGTTTTATTCAGGTACCTACCTGCATATAATCCATATGTGTTTGCAAAGAGAATCAACAATATGTTACTAGCAATCTTGTCTAGAAATGTAATGACAATAATAACAGCATCGTGTAGTTTGAAAACTTTCGTAAACAGCGGCAAGAAGACTATAGTACCTAAAAAAACACTTAAATCAGATTACAGTAATAGACGTCAATCGCGGTTAGTTTGGGTAAAACTCTTTGGTAATAGTGTAATTTCCTTGGCTATTGAATTTGTTTTAAATTTATAAAACTTTGTAGTTACCAAGCACTTTTTTTCTGTTTTGACACTATCAAATTTATCTCGAACACTCGGTATGTATGTAGGCGGCTAGATATACGTAGGTTACTTTATAATAGAAGATGATAAATCGACAGAAAATACTTACCAATTACGGTAAGCAGATTCTTTATGCTATCATAATAACTATATTCTACGGGGGTAAAGCCATATGTTCCTAATGCAAACAGTATGAATACAGATGCTTCACCTGTAATGAAAAAACGCAGATTAAATCAAGAAGACCAGTAAATATTTTAATGTACTGCATGTATAAATATCCTTGAAGTTAAAACTTCAGAGGGACGCTTATCTATTATTGCATCTGTGTGTATACGAAGCCTACTGTTTCGTTAGTAATTGTAATGATGAGTAATTATTTATCGTATATACAAACATCATTACAGACTTCCTGTAAACGATCAATTATAAAAATTATCTTACTGATTTATTCTGTTAAATTTTACATTGAAAATGTATAAAGCACTTGTAGTGAAAAAAAAGTGATGTTTTTGTTAGTTGCAGACTATAGAGAGACAGTAAAGTTAAATTTCTTAAGCAATTAAATATCGTTTATTTTTTTAACTTGAAAAGTTGAAAATGATTTACGATAACCTTGTATATTTGTTATTTAGGAAAAGCAAGAAATTAATATATGTAGTCTACAACACTCGCGAACGGTTTCGTAAGATAGAATTTTCGAAGCTCCTTGATGGCATATTTTGTACCTCCATGCTTTGGCCCAAAGTACTCAAAGCGTGTTCTGTTGTTCTGAGTAATTAGCTGTGCACTGAAACTTCATGAAATCTGTTCTAGATATTTGGTCGATGGCGGCATTGTTGCATATTGAATAATAATAGTAATTTATGCCTTCACATTCCCTTACAGCTTGCGGCAATTACAGGGGGCATCGGCTGGCCATGAGTTATTATTACGCCTGCAGCTGTAGGCCGACTTAAGATGCTCTCTTTTCTCATTTGCCGGGGAATTTGGGAAACTACAGAAGTCGCACGGATATATGTACATACATATATTACAGGTCGGTATATTCTTCGGTGATGGCCGTATTCTAGATTGCAACCACCATTATGTTTATGTTATTTTCAGGTAAATCGCTAGTTGACGTCAGATTCATGCAAAATTGTAATATATTTCTTCCCCCCACTTGATCCAGTTTGACATCCAGCAATCTTAAGAACTTTCTTCACAGTTAGGACGGATTAACAAACAAGAACTTTATAAGGCAATGAATATCAATTGATTGTAATGGTTTGGCGATAATGAAAACATCGAATACACATTCTACAAATAAATATGGACACATAGACACATGTTTCAATTCGTTTCTCCCATAAGTGTGCGCTATAAAAGCTTGAACTGATAAATATTTCTGCAATTGCCTGATTTATAGCAACATTTGTTAGGCAATGTTCAGCAATAACAGGGCATGACCGCTGAAACTACTGAGCATTTTTCTAGGGAAATGGAAGAAATAGAAGTGTATTCGTTAGATTTCATAGGAAACCTTAATTCGCTTTAGAGCAAAGCTTTTATTTATTAAACTTAGGTGTAAATTTGTTATTTTGATTGTATTTTAGTTTTTTTGCCATGTCTATGTGCCCGCTGGCTTTGTATGCCTCCGAATGTTCAGGTATATTCGAAAAAAATGGGTGCTATTTTTGGCTGTTGTTCTCACACCAATTCTCTTGCATTGTCTATTTTTATTGCAATACATCCTTCGATATAGAATGTCCGCCAAAATCAACTATCTCGTTTATAAAAATCTATTGACTTTAGCTATAAAACCAATTAATACATAGTTCCATAAATCACCGCTATTCTTTTCAATGCATGCTTCTAATACTCTAGCCAAGTTTTTAGGCATTAAATTTTCGAGAACATAACGTGGTATAGCATTAATTTCATTTCTATATTTTAAATTCTCTTAAAGTTCTAGGTTTATTCACAAAAAGTTGAAGCTTTATATGCCCCCAAAGAAAATAATCTGGAACTGAAAGATCCGGCGATCTTGCTGGCAATGGACTCGTACAATTTCTCTTAAAATGTCCATGCTTATTCTCACCGTATGACTTGTTGCCACGTCTTGCTGAAAGCAATAATGTTCCATTTATTCTTCAATTTGAGGTAAAAAGAATGTCTGCAGCATTCAAACATTGTGTTCAGCATTAATTGTTACCGTTTGACCTTTCTCTTCAAAAAAGTAAGGGCCGACTATTGACGACGATGAAATGTGCACCTCATACAGGAGTGGAGCAACGTAAAGGTCGCTGATGAATTTCACGTGGATTCTCTTGTCGCCAGTAACGTCAATTTTGTTTATTTACATCGCTTCGCCCCTCATGAAAAAATTATTTTTAACACCTCGGTGATTATCATGTATCAGACGACAAGTCTGTTCCTCTTATTTTGACCATCTAATTCGTAGGTAATTGCCTTCTTATATGGATAAAAAACTCAATGCATTTTAGCATTCTTCTCGTACTTCGATCACTCAAACCAAGAACAGATGCATGTTTAACAGCCGATCGTTTTGAACTACCAAGAATTGCATTTCCTACTCCTTGCTCTTTACGTTAATTCCATACTGATTTTGGTCTGCCAATTTTTTGTGACAAATAGGTTCCAGTTGCCTCCATTTATTGCACCAAACCAAGATAGTCTTACGCTGAGGGCAGCGATGGACATTAAAATAACGTCAAAACATCTTTGAAAATTGATCACTGTATTAAATTGGATAAATTTCTGAACACAAAAGACACGATGTTGTGAAGACCAACATTCCATTTTGACAACTGCCAACAATTCTAATAGAAAATCTAAATAATATCTATGTTATCAAATATCAAGTCTGGTATTCTTTCTAAATTGCGTTTTATTCAAAATAACCAGTTCCTTTTTGTATTATAAGTGAAATAAAATGGATAATATGTTTTGCAAATCTGTTTTCCAAGTTTATACTCATTCTTACTTTCTTGGTCCAGCTACTTATGTTTGCGTAATGTTTATTTTATCTTAGACTTTTTGATTATTTTTTTTATTTTGGTGTGACCAATAACATTTTTAACGGATTCTTAATAGGTAAAATAAGCAGTAGGTAGGTAATATGGAGACCAGTTTCTGCAAAAGCAGCAATTGAAAAATTTAGTTCCTTTTCTGTCTTTCTGTTTCATTTAAAGAAAAGTTCGTAGTAAATATTATTTTTGTCTCTTGAATTTATTTGACCATCTTGAATTTATTTGAATACTGTTATTAAAATTATTCAATGCCACTATTTTCTCTATTAGAAACGCTTTCCTACTTCAGAATACTTAATACTTGTCTACAGAGTGCTTTCCGATTGGTTAATTAACCTACATAACGGAAATGTGTTTCATTTTACCTTGGCTCTATAAATCCGTTAAGTTGTATTGAGCATTATTTTATTTAAGAAGATATTATTGGATGTAAAAAAAATATTTCTTGCACATGGACAATATTCCCATGACAGATCTGGCAGAGAAAATTGTGTACCTACTGTTGAAAATGCAACTGATCTTATACAAATCCAATAAGATCATAGATAGCCTTTCAGTTTTTGTTAAGTATGATTTCTTTCTTTCTCTTTAAGATTTCTTAGGATTGGATACTATATGTTAGATGGATGACGAATTTAATCTTTAACCTTCTAAATATTAATTTTAATTTTTTGAGTATGGTACAAATTGCAGTTTCCAATTTAAAGTTGACATTTAGTTAATCTTTATTGATCTAGTAATAAAATTTATTTCGCTCATCACCTACACAATAAAGTTTGTTAGTGGATTGACGTCAATATTAATGGCAGTGTGAAATACGAAAATAGTTTTTACTTTAAATTGTAATATATCTTAATATGTATATTACTGCAAGGTCTACTATTCTACAACTACTACTAATTGTAAGTGTACAAATTGTTTTGGTGTAGGTGCCATTTTTCGGGCTATACACTAGCAATTTCTAGGTGGTTTATTAGATATTCTATCTGGTCCTGGTTCTAGAAATTCGAACATTTTTCAACCAATATAATTGAAATGAAGATGTTTACTTTGTAAAATGGTTACCGCAGCCAAGGTGAATCACTTTATCTTTTGATATTCAGTTATCACGCCACATATTATTATTATGTATATGTATTAGTATGAGGAAGTATCTGAAAAATAAGGTTATTGTTATGATTGCATGAGTTAGTTAGATTTAAGTAATTGTAAATACTCACCATAAACTACAAGCGAAGATATGAAGAATCCCATCATAACTAAATACAATTGCCCCCTATTTACTTGATTATTTCCCTTTATTAACAATTTCAATGTATTGATTGCGTGCATTGGATCAAAAACGTCTTTGAAAAACATCTTGCAATGTTTATATCTAGGTCGCCTACTAGATTCTTGAACGAAGAATATTCCATAACAAAATGCTGCCAGATACATAGCTCCGCCAATGCCAAGAACACCATAATAACCAAGTACAGTAAATAGATAACCACCAAGCGCACTTAATAGAGAACAAACAGTTAAGATAATTTGGATTATGCCAATTCGCAACGTTCTCATTTCCATAGTGCTTACATCAGATATGTATGCGAAGATAGCCATAATTAACGTTGTAGATCCTCCCAAAAATGAAGGAAGAATCGTTTGACTAAGACCTTGCACTTCAAGCGGTAGTTCTCGCATAAAAACAACGCATAGTATGCATCCAGCTATTGCAAGAAATTCTCCTACAATTGGCAACAACAGAAATGGTTTCCTAATCTTATGTCGGTCACTGTAAGATGCCAAAAATAAAATTAATATGATGGGAACGACGTTTTGCATCGGATATTGCCACGAATGCATATTGGCTATGACACGCTGAACTTCGTCGGCCTCTTTCATAAAAGCTGTAACATTTCCTGCTATAATGTTGTTGCATACTACATCATCAAAACCGTTATTCACTCGACATGATTTCTCTAACTCAAGATTGTACAAAGCTGGGAAGCAGATCAGCGAAGGTAAGAAATAGAACACCAGTAACGGCTCTACGGTAATCACAGTCTTAGCGTAAGCACATTTTTCACGCACAGTCATAGATTTAAACGTTTTCTTTGCACTCACATCGTTTACTGAACTTGTAACTAAATTATTTGTTGATTCCATATTATTTCATTTATTGGAAATATAAATAAATATCTGTTCAAGACAAATACGGATAAAGTCACTAAATCGACTATAAACTAGTTTTTAGCGCAATTTTTCACGTTTTCATAGTAGTCTTTCACCGCTAGATATTTAGAACGAACTTGTTCGGAGAAGCTAATCTCCGATATGATGGTATACCATACCTTCTTGTTTACGTGCTTACGATATCCAAGGTTAATCAAGATATATTTTGTAATTGTTGATGTTTATTCGATTGAATACAATACTGTTTGAATAAGTATTATTTCCGGATACAGGGTATTTCGGGTTTTACAGCATTTAACAGCCATCTTTAATCGAGGCTGTGAAACATGCATAATGAATAAATTAATAATTATTTATTTGGAAGACAGTAACGGAGTACTGGTAACTATTATAGTGTTAACGCTATTTACTCCAATTAATCTTAGACTGATGAAAAGGCCCGCTTTTTAATGAAAGTTCTTTATTCAAAATTGTCGAATTTTCGTTCGTGGATTCGAACTTTAGCTTTAATACGCCTTCGTTTGCACTCGTAGAGGAAGATAAGACGGTTTCTGCCATTGGCTAGTTTGGTGTTGGTTCTAATGTACCTCTTCATCAAGCTTACAACACGAACGCCAAATTGCTGTTCAACAGCTTGGAAAAACGTCATGATAGCTAGAATTTGATTTGGAAGACAGTAACGGTACCGGTAACTATTACAGTGTTAACGCTATTTACTCCAAATAATCTTAGGCAGATGAAACTGA
>ML219036.1:6295-47236 GCA_004785975.1 Popillia japonica | reverse complement strand
TTATCTGACACGTAGTATCTTCAGTTAAAATATTTCCCATAATTAATCAAGCACCCTGTATACCTTTTAGTTCTAACAACACATAATAAAAAAACAGCAAAATTTTGATCATGACGTCTATGCTGTTACTACCAAACACCTGTTAAGTGCTTTTCTATGTGCCATCTGTGACATATTGATTGCGAACCGAATTTTGAGAAGCAAATATCTTCTTTACGCTGTTGATTCACTCTTATTTGCTCTACAGTAACAATGCATTAATAAATGGCATGTGCGACAAATGGCGAAATAACCTGAGAAACCATTTTACCGCTCCGTATACAATAACATGTATATACCACCCTGTATATTACAATCTATAAATGCACATTCTGAATATAAAAATCTGTATATACCTCACCGTGTATAACTCTCTGTATATATACAACAATCTCTATAAAATACATCCTGTACATTACCTTTTATTTACCACCCTAAACAAATGTCTAAGTGTAAAAACGATTTTTAATTTACTAACGTCACTAATATCCTTGAACTAAGTACGTTGTTTACATATAACCTGCGCACATCGCTTAGTTCGAATTGGCTCGTTGTTGCGGACGGACGTATTGTCGAATTACTCTCCGTTGACATTAAAATATTTGTGTTTCTGCTAACTACAATATTAATTAACACCAATTAATCGGCGTTTTACCGGTAATTACTAGTACGTTATCCACCGGATGTCTGTTGACGTCACGAATGACGTTGATTGATGTATTTGTTTTCTAATTATCTCCGGAAGTCGTTCAGTTCGAGTTGTATCGTTGTTGCACGTATTGTCGAATAGCTGCCCGTTGAACCTAAAATATTCATGTTTCTTCTAACTACAGTATTTTTCCTATTACATGCGATAATCGATTAATTAATTAACGCCAATTAACCGGCGCTTCAAGTTTGTATTCTTTTCCTTCCGATTGTGATGATATCATTTGAATTGTGTTGTCGTCGTGACAACACTTACACTTAAGTTGCTGTCTCTTGGGTGTTATCAATTCGAATTTCTTCTATCTGTAGATTTCATTTTTTTTCCGGTCGGATTCAATATGAATAATTCAGTTAGTTTTCAGTTACTATTGGACAGGCGAGGTATACGGTAGTGCGAGGTTGCTAGAGGTTGTATGCTCGTCAGGTTCTCGCTTCTAATTTGACATTCGGATTCGTTCTGAACGGGTGCTTTAATGGCATAGTTCCAATGACACCAAAATACCTCTGTATGGGGTATATCAAATGGTTGGGAGTATTTGGCGCCCATATGAGTGTCGAAATGGTAGTCTCAAGCTTTCGTATACTTCGTTTAGTCTAATTGTTTCATATTTATTGCTAAAAATGTATTCATGTTGCATAATTGTGTCGTTTCTTCTTTTGATTCGTTTCACGAAATTTGGTCGTTACTTTTTGTGTTGTTTCTAAAATATTCGGCAAGTTTGTGTAATGTAATTCGTGCATACAGGAGCAAATCTTATACTTATATTATATATATATATATAATCGATACCACTCTACCGTATTGGCGTGTGGTGTAACAATTACAATTCTTACTTAACTAGGTATATACACATTTAGCCCATTATTTTCTGTTTAGAGCCTTCCTCCGTGCTTCCGTCCATGAGCATCCTCTAGCTGTCAATAACTCCTCAACTACCTTATCCCAGTTCTTCTTTGGTCTACCCCGTTTGCGCTTCTTGTAGATTTTTGCTTTCTACACCTGCTTCACTTGTCATGAGCTTTTCATACGTTGAATATGACCCCACCAACTCAGTTGTCTGCGTTCGATGTACATCAGCACCAAAATTATTTTCAAATCCTCGCGTATTTGTGCACTCCTCATCCTGTCCATTTTTGTGACTCGTCTTACTTTTCTCAAGTACTTCATTTCAGCCGCCTGTATTTTACTGTTTTGTCTGTCCTCTAGTATCCACGTTTCGCATCCGAAAGTTAAAATTGGCCTATTTATTGTTTTGTAAACATTGACTTTTGTTTGCCATGTTACTTCTCTATTATTTAGGAAACCGCTATTCATTGCGTAGAATGCTTCCATTGCCTTGTCAAGTCTGTTATTCATCTCTGCATCTTGTCCTACCGTATTTTCTATTTGTACTGCCAGATACTGATAGATGTCAACTTGCTCTATGTTGACTCCCTCTGTTTTAATATTCATTTGTAGCTAATCTCCGATTCTCATGACTTTTGTTTTTTCTTTGTTTATCACCATCCCATATTCTTTTAGTGTGATGTTCCAAATTTCCAGATTCTTTTGCAATTCGTTCTCCCCTTCAGCAACTATCATGACATCATCAGCAAAAACGCAAAAACGCCTTCCGATATTTTCACCATTTGTAAGGTTTTGTACCCTATACATAGTTTTTTTGTTTTGTCAGAACATTTTTTGATTATGTCATCTATAAATACATTGAAGAGCAATGGACTCAGGCCTCCTCGTTGGCGTATTCCATCTTTAGTCACAAACTCATCCGATTTCCTATTTTTCCATATCACTACATTTCTGTTTCTCCTATATAGACTTTTAATAGCCCTTATTATTTGCACGTATATTCCCCTACTATGCAGACTCTTCCAAATCTTAGCTCTTGATACTTTGTCAAAGGCCTTTTCCAGGTGTATAAATGCTACAGAAGCTATCTTTCCTTGCTGCAGTATCTCTTCCATCGTTAGGTTAAGTGTAAATATGTGGTCTTGGGTGCTTCTGCCTTTACGAAAGCCGCTCTGGGCTTCGTGCATGTTCATTTCTAGATCTTCTCGTACCTTGTTATCCAATATCTTCTCATACACTTTCATAGCCGTACACAGCAGCGTAATACCTCGATAATTACTGCAACATCACCTTTTTTATGTATTGGTAGTATCATTGCTCTGGAATTTGTCCTGTTTGCAATACTTTGTTGTATAATGTCAATAATAATTCTGTTCCTTTTGTTCCCATATATGGCGCAAATCTTAAAACATTTAATATATAGTTCCTGAAGATGAACTTTGAAGAAAGAGAAAGGATTATGAAAATTCTATATGCAAATTTAACATCTACATACAACGGTATACTAACGCTAACAGCAGATTATTAAAAACTGTCTGCTTGCTCGTCAACTTTTCTTGATAAAATATGTGACCACGTCACGCTGTCCGTCAAGGTTTATGCAAATAACTTTATCTGCATGTCCGTTTTCACATTCGCCAACATTGTCAAGTTCAGTAACATATGCGAATTAATTGCGGCTAACTTTATTACATAGACACTAGGCGGAAATATGCACATCTAGTCAGATTCCTTTTGACGGGCGCAAAGCCAATGCAGTCACGCTGAGGCGAACGTAGAAGCCGTTTATGCAGTTGTTTTGGCATTTTCTGTGCCCAGTAAAAAGGATGTATTGGAGTCATAGTGCATGTTGATGAGTCACAGATTTTTTCTTTTTATGTTTTACGGTCATAGTATATGAATTTATGCGTATTTTGACTACATATAAGCTGAATTTCATCTAAAGCAACTTTCTTAGTGTGGTGTTCTGTTGAATGTATTGTTAATGGTCAAATACATACTCCTCAAATACAAGATTGCAAACACGAAATGCTCTAGGATATTGTAGTTTTAAGAAGTTGAAACTGCATCGTGTATTGTAAGACTCGGTTAGTCTGCACTTTGCAATTTACATGTTATATTTGTCTGGGGTAATATGCAGACTGGTTACTAACGATACATGTCACATACACGTGTAAGATAATGTTGCGGTTCTGATATATGTACATATGTATGTGTGTAACAGAATAAACGCGTGAAAGCTGCTATCGCCAGCGGAATCGTTACTGCTGCGTTTCTCTACAGGTACTCCTATTACATAACTACCAGTACTTGACATCGTCTGCGACAAATATTGCTGAAAACGAACATTTTTTTTTTCACCTCAAATGTATATAATGAATACCTCTCGGTTCCGTTCGTTGTATACAGAAAGTTCCATTCATGAATTTGCTTTGTGGAGTGAAGGGAGTGTATGTGTGCTGATGTTTCGTCTATTGTCTCGTGTATTGCATTTGAATGAGTTCATTTACGTAATCTTGTTACCACCGATAGCGGTATTCACTAATCACATTTAGCTGTATTGACTTTTATTCTGTACTTTACAATCAGGCATCATTATTTTACCTATACTGGATTTATTCGTGAATAAATGCGAAATAACAGAATGGTCTGTCACTGTAATGCCTTCGGGTGTGTGTTTTTTTATGAACTAGTTATTCACGGAAATGGGAATATTTACTTCCCAAAAAAGAAGATCGAAGTGTACTCAAGGTATTTTGATTTACGTTTACAAGCATTATACTTCGATGGATACCCTACAAAGGTACGGCTTTACAATTGTAGGCCACCCTTCCTATAGATCAGATTTGCCCTCGAAGGTCTTTTACTTGTTTAAAAAACAACTTTACGGAAAGAAAATTGCTGGTAATAAATAAATGTTGTTTCCATTTATTTCAAAATATCTCTTCCTGGTATATCTACTACTTGAAAGATTTGAGAGAAGAGGCTAAGAAAGAATACTTGCAAAATAAACATTTTGTATATAAGGATTTCAATTAGAATAACAAAAACAGTAAGAAAAAAAAGTTCAAAAACATCAAATTCACTGAAATCGAGTAATTTTTGTGATATAGTACGCAGACATGCTTTTTTGTTTCTCTATTGGATGGTGGTGTTTAAGTTAGGGATACTATCTTGATTTCGAGATAAAGTCCGATTAGTTTGGCGGCTAGCGGGATGCTGCCCCAAATCTTGAAGAATTTTTGGAATAAGTTAGTTTTTAGTATCAATAGAGTGCTTAGAGGGACGGCCACAAGAATTCGATGTGTAAAGTAATATTCCGAAATTACTAGGTTTGTGTTCCGATTGAAAGATATGTAATTCTTCGAAGACTGTCGAACTATCTTTTCTAACTGGAAAATTTCGGTAATATCTGTTATGTTTCTGAGCTCCAGTACTGGTTCCTGTTTTCGGTTTTTTGGTGGGATTATATTGTTTGGTATAAATGATAAAGTGTTAGTTCTTGATGAAGCTAACAAAGTATCAATGCTTCTAGAAGATAGTAAAACTTTACTGCTGGTTATTTCTGTATTATGCCACTGGCTTTTGGTCTTGTGTTAACAGCAGCTAATCTATCAATAACTGGGACGGACTAAATGTAACTCTATAAAACGATATTTATTATAGGTCTGGTGCAAATAAATTACAATACTGAAACGTACAAGAACCTACCGCATAGTTAATTTGAGGGTAAGTACATGGAGTGTTGTAAATTGTTCTTGTTTTGCCTGCGTCATTTCGCATGTATGTCCTTTTAAAAAATCGAAGAGAGAGTTGTCTGACAATCCTATGATCAAAATGACAAAGGAGCAATACCATATTTTTGCGGACGTCCAAACACTATACTTTTGTGTGATTGGCGACTGTCTAGTAAAAGCAGTGCCATATTTCCTTGAGGCGTCAGGACAATTTTGAAAATGTTGGTGGTATATCTCATCAATTTAGGTACTTATCTCGTTGAAGCCAGTTGCTCGGATTCTTTGCTTCAAAGCATCCTACTGAACTACCAGTACTTTTGAATAATTGATTGAAGTCTTAAAGAATTGTTAGCTTAAGTTAACGTATATAATGACTATAAACTAGCAAATACCTTTGCTAACATCTAGGTTAGCATTATTAACAAAAAAATTATTCAGGTCAATGACAATACCACAATTTGTAGATGATAAGGAAGAATATATGAGCAACTTTCCTCAAAAAGTCAACATTTTGGAGTCAATTTTACTAATTTGTACACTCACCAAACAAGCTACTTGAAAATTTACACCAGGACCATTTTTCATACAATGAAAACTACGCACGTATACACTTTTGTAGCGAAAAACTAGCCTGCATGTTATTTCAGTTTGTTCTATATTTGTTCTAAGTATGTACATACATATATTGTTGTAATATTATTGCCTTCTACCGCGTGTATTTTGTGAAAAACAATGGGAGGAGCTAACTAAAACACCTTTTTTGCAATTTTTGAATATCTAGTCCTCAGCACGACTCAGCACCTAAGCGTTATTGTTTGCCAAGACTGTATTGTTTTTGATAAAACAATGTTTAGGATCTGCTCTACTAATAGGGAAAAACTAAAACAATAAATATCCACATAAGGTTAACCGGATCTCAATAAAGTTAAACAAATAGCTCTGGTAATCTCATTAATTTCATTATTATCCGAGTTTTAACGACCTTCAATTGTATCTCAACCTGTAATATACAACTTTGAGGTACTACAACTGAAGCAACAAAGTTGACTGGCAGAGTAAACATTAATTACTAAATGTTCTAAAATTCCTATTCGCCGATTCACCATAGATAGAGAATACTTTATACATACGTGAAATTTCAGATTTCCGAGAATGGTATGTATGAATATGCAAAACGTATTGCGTTCCACGAAAATTACTGTAACGGAGTTTTAGGGCGAATGAAAACCATCTATGAAAGGAAGGCATGCAGATAAACTCGAACGTTCTGAATTTTAACCGAACGACATCACAATACGCCTAGTCACAGGGCTCCTCCCGTACGGCTTCTATTGCATGGAGTTTCTATCTTGTTACCGGATATGTTGAGAGCTGATAACAAACTCACCGTGGTTGATAAAGCACGGGTCTTTCTCCCTCGCCTTTAAGGAGGTAGCGTCTGATGGGAGCTATAATCGATCAGTTAGGTAAGAGCAGTTTCTGGCTGTCTTATCTAAAGGGAGGGCCCTACTTTCGATTTTATATCGTTTTATGAATATGATGAGTATTTTAAATAAATACATCCGGTGATTTGGCATCCTATTCTTCCGACGACCAAATACACGTGAAACTAATATTGACTTAATTTGTAATCGAGGTTAATATTTGTTCATTTATAACATTCATTTTGTACAGTAGAAAAAAAAACATTACTGGAAGACGATAAAGAGTAAGCAAAATGACATTTAGAAAATACAAATAATGCTAATAGAACAAGATTAATAAATGTTCACTTTGTAAATGTGTAACATTTAATCAGGTATGGATTTCAATTTTCATAAAAGTTGCTCATATTACTTATATTAAATACAAAAAATGCCTTAATAGGTGCTCATGGTCTATTGTTGGAATAACACTGCTAAGGAGAGTACGATGAGACATTGAAATAGGATCACTTTGCATGCAAGATCTGCCACTAGAGGGGATGAGGTTTGATACAGTGCCTTCAGTGGGGTATTATGGAAGCAAATATGGAATGAGAAGTACGGTGAAATCAGATCTTGCATGCCAAGCTTCGCTGATGAGGTTTTTTTGGTTAAAACCGAAATCAGGTGCTTTTTTTGAAATCTCTCGACATTATATTACTTATATTATTGAAAATAAAAACCTTATCAATAAAATTACTGTAATTTTCTATTAATTAAATTAATGTAATTACTTGTTCACACGAGGAATTTGTGGAACTGATTCTGTTTATCGCATTATGCATATCCATCAATTTTCACAAAATCACAATCATTCAAATATCTTTATTAAGCTGTTACAGGTTAAGCACAAATTAGTATTTAAGAAGACAGTTCGTTCCAATATAAGACAAGTGCAGTCATATGGATGTAATAGCCTATAGAATGTCAGTATTTCTTCTAAGGTTAGAGGCTCGTATAACGCTCAACTATCCAACTTTTAACTAAAACGTGGTTTTGTAGAACGCCTATGCTGTGCCTTAAGGCCACTTTTCACCATGCTAGATTCATACTTTTTCTATACTATTTTCGAGAAACTAGAAAAAATAGTAAGAAAAAGTATCATGTAAAGGCCACTTTACACCAAACTATACTAGATGCTATACTATTTTAAAAACTAGATCCTGTCCTACTTTTGTTTCTAAATTGATACTAGAACATGCGCAGAAGTACTTTTGGCAGATTGGCCAACATCGGAAAATAAATACAAGTTCAGTATATTATTGGAAACGAAGATAGGTTATGTTGGTCAAGTTGGTAGAACTTGAAAGCTGTTTAGTAGCGCCATCACGTATTTATTTGTTGTCCTCCCACCTAAAAAAGTATTTAGAAAATCTTAGAATATAATCTAGTAGGTATAGAAAAAGTATGATTCTAGCATGGTGTACAGTGGCCTTTATGTCACTATTTATTCTCGGTAGGTTATTTGAGCGAATCAGTACTGGGATAAATGGTTGGTTAAAACGGCTCTTAAACTGTTTAAATTCCACCTTAATATAATGCCATAATATTCAGATAATTTATCGCAACCTGCTCTAATAAGAAGCGGTCATGTTGAATTGCTGTACATACATATAACGGTTGGTAAAGTTGATAATGTTCTACACACATTTACTTCCTAAAATGATTTGAATTTACCTTTGAAAACAAAAATCAAAATTCTATAAATTTTTTAAATGCTAAAGTAGTACTGAACAATATTGGCATCAAAACATATTGATACATAAATAAAGAACCAATAGCAGTAGACATTTAAACTAGTTGTATAAATTTAAAAAGATAGGTACAAGAGAAAAATCGTTATGCAAATTAATGTTATGAAACATTAATAAATAAAATTTACATCTGCAAGATGTATTTATTGTATATGTATATACAAAGCATTTTTATTTTTTTAAGAAAACAACTTGAATAATGTCATAAATATGTATCCCTAAATAAAAATAATATGAAGTGGTTCATAGTAGATTATGAGGTACTGTAAGTGGCCTTTTTTAATTAGTGTCTAATCTGTGGATCACTTACAATTAGTGTTATTGTCATATTAAGTCGATCTTATAGGAAGTTGTTACCGATAATGATAGTTATATAGTTATGTGTAAGTTTAGTAGCTATTTATTTTATTAGAACCAAATATGAGTTTTGATTTCTTAGATAATACAATAATTCAAAAAGTTGTTGCCTCATTAACCTTACTGATTACCTATTAACTAATATAATCATAAATAATAAAAGCCATAAATATCACTTGTCCTTTTACTAAAAAAGAGTAAGTAAAAACTATCTCTTAAATATTACTTGTGGTAGAGACTGTAGTCTACGCTTGTTGCTACAGGTATGTACACTTGAATTTAAGATGTTGTTTGTCAGATAATAAACAAAGACGTCAAAAGCTTTGGAAATTCTTGTGGAACTAAAAAGGGGAAAGAAGTGATGAGGTTGAATTAGTGACAGTATTGTATTAAATTTAAAATATTATGGTAATAGGACATAGCTTCGTAACTAGTAAATATTACAATACACTTTCAAATATTTAGAAAGTGCTGAAGAGACTGCATTCTAATCTAGAAAATTTAATGTAATTACTGCCGAAAAAAACGTATCTAGGACTTCGAGGGTTTCCAACCTTTACATTTACTTAATAAGTGACGTTAATATTAATTTAAATTAGTATGAATATTTTCCTTTGCACTCGTTGTCGATAATGGGTATTTTCTAAATTCTAGATATAATCCCATTCAGTCATTTGCAGTGAATCGTGTGAAACTACAAATACAATCAATCATGGTTTTAAATATACGGTTGAGTATGCTAACCGCACCGGGCATATTAAAGTGCATGAATAGCCCATGGCATTAATCATTTTCCTGTAATTTATAAGAATTTACTTCCTCTGACAACCATTCCAATTCGCGTAATATTCGGCAATTATACTGAATGCAGTTAAAATATATATATACACACTAGAACTAGCCAGAAATAGTTGCGTATCAACGCATGGCTAACTGAGAATTTACAAACATGTGTTAGGACAACTAACTCAGTTTTATTCATTACTATGATTTTTTAGCAGTTTCTATCAAACAGGTTTGATTTAATCCGCAAAATTCTTTCACAAATTAAAATATTTTTGTGCAGGCATTCACCACCATTAGCGAAAATAACGAGAATGTTACTCTTTGTTATTGTTGCTAAACGCAAGTTGTTATTCGCTACAGATAATCAAGTAGAATACTTATCTTGCTTATGTACTGATAAGTAGATGTAGCAGACTGAAAAACGTGTATACTTATGAACAAAATTATCTTCATCCTATTCAAAATATTCCAAGTAATTTGGTTGACGAGTTATTTCACGAAGCTGGATGTTCTAAAACTTTTACGTCCCAAACGTTCTAATTACATGGATTATAATTAGGTTGCGTATTTTTTAAATCTCCGCTACCTTTGTAGCATTCCCATCTTTATAGATAGCAACCTTGTTAATTTAAATTTATGTTATTTCTTTGCGAGAACCTTAACATATTTATCTTTTACGATTCAAAACTCTGATAGGCTGTAATTCATTTTTTTAAATTTACCTCGACAATGTAAATATGAAAATGCATGGTTTAACATAAACTAACACAACCGTATAGGAAGCACAATACAAACCAAAATTATTCCATATGTATGTCAGTAAACGCATTCCGCATAATCAAAGCAAATATTACCGATATCTGAATGTAACATTGCCGTGATGAAGCAGCGGAAGTAAATGAAAATTTCGTTTCATTGGCTAACATGTGGTCTCATTAACTAATATAATAGGTGTACTACGGCTATTGGCTTTGATGAGGATGGGATATTATACATACCCGCGGGAAATTGATTATACTAATGTAAAACAAGTGTTGATGACATATGATGGAAACACAGAATATTAGGTCGAAGACAGGATACACTGCTCTTATTGTTTGAAATTAAAATAGAGCGCATTTGCACTAGCACTTTAATTAGAATATAATTTTTGTTGATGATCAAGTAAATCCAATAATCACATTTATGAAATGATTACGTTTTAGTCCATTTTTGCCTTCATAGGCGGAGTGACCCCTAATGGTCATTTGGTTAAAAGATCTATTGTTCTCCCATGACGTGTTAAGTCTTATAATTTGGTTGCATCAAGAGAAAAGTCTGCGAATCTGGCCTAAAGTAGCTTCGCGGTAGTTTCTTTTCCGCTCCCAAGAGAAAAATTTACTAGGGCCCATGCGGTGCATGTATGTACTTATTCAATGCACAATGTTAAGATACCTGTGTGTAATTTCAGCCTGGACCCGCATATAAGGCCTGCTGCACAGTGTTATTATATTAGGTTTTATGCGAGTAAATTCATTTCAATACTGGGGCAGCGAGCTCTGTTTTGATGAAAGTTTGATGTAGCTATAGGAACTCCCAAGCGTGGGTTCGACAGCTGCGACTGGGCGTTACCTGGCTGCTTTGGCTAACTTGTCAGCAAATTCATTTCCACTAATCTCATTGTGGTTAGGCATCCATCTCCAAATAATGGTGTGATGTCCCACCAGTCTCATCAGACACTACTTTAGTCAATACATTATCATGGAAGCAGCCTAGAATAGCTTTCGCACACGTCTTGATGGTTATTATTTCGATCTAGAAGAGTCTCTTAGGTTTAACAGGTTTGCCATCTATTTCTTTGTTTCTCCAGATGTCAATGACCGTTCCATTTGGCGATTTGAAGCATCTACGAACCAACGACCTCGCTTAGGTCCCCCCTGGTGGAAATATTTACTTTGTTACTCCCAGTAAAATTTGTGATATGCGGGATATTATCTGCCCTTACAAACAATGGTACCGTTTTTTGACATCAATATATCCACTACATATTTCATTCTAGAGCCTCGTAGGTCGCTTCTGACAACAAAATAAGATGCATAAGAGAAAGCACAAGCGTGTTCTCCGTGGCCGCTGTCGGCGTCGAGACATAACTGCCAGAATACTTAGGCAAGCAATCTTTTGGACCTTGCTCAGAGCGCTGACCGCATATCCTAGACTGGCGTTATGCAACCAAACCATATAGTAAAATATATGTTATAGAGAGTGCAATACAGCCCGCATATACACTTTGGGTTTCAGCCTCCACGATTTTCCAAAAACTCCTCTGTAGACTCAAAAGGAATCGTCGATATAGCCCTGTGCACGGAAGCCCGCCGTCCGAAGTTCAGAGAGCAGGTCATCCACTACTATGCACCATAGAAATGGCGATAGTAGGCCGCCCTGTTGGGATTTCTATGACATATACACCAGTATAATTTGCAATACAAAGTTGGCTACTATGTTAGAGACATTTGGATACAAGTCTAAGTTAGATGTTAACAATATTTTCTAAACAAGCGTCGAAGGATGCCAAAAACATTAATAAACACAAAAAATGCCTATAATAGGCGCTCATAGTCTATTGTTAGAATCACCTTGCTAACGAAAGTACAATGAAACTTTTGCCAGTGGGGTATTATGGAAGGTAAAAGGCCTGAGAGAGGTACTGTGAAATTAGATCGAGCACGCCAGGCTTCGCTGATGAGTTGAGGTCAACGACGAAATCACGTGATACGAGGTCTACTTTCATCTCGTTAGCAGGGTGATTCCGGCAATAGAATCATGAGCACCTACTATAGCAATTTTTTTGTGTTTATTAAGAACACAAATTTTCACTACAACTTATTTCAAATGTTGCAGTAATTTACTGCTTCATTAAAGTACGAGTAACAAAATTGGTCTGAAAGATTGGGACACAACAAAATTGTTGGCGAGAAGTCAAGCACTGTAGCAATGAGTTTACCTGACGAAATTTGGAATTGCAACAAAAGAGCATTATCAACATTCTCGACCCCACAATGTAATCACGTTGTACTATGAAGTGCAATCACGTCATTATGCCATCAAGCATCATGTTGTATCAGAAAATATATACGATAGGCTGGAAACGTTACTTCAGGAAGGCGTGGAAGACGACGGTAGTGCTACTGAATATTAGGAAGATTAACCTATGATGACAGACTGCTGTACTGTGCTCGTGTTTGTTCGATTAGCGCCACAATTGCGTTTTGGTTTTCAAAGGAAGACAGTGCCAAGTTATTTATGGGTACTCATGATGTATATCTGGTGTAGTTGTGTTAACGTTTTCATCTGATTGGATAAGCAAGAGATAAGCTTATGAACAAGTTTTCATTTTTAGCAATAAAACGCAAGCTAAAGATATCTCACCCAAATACATGTTTCCTGGTTTCGTCTGACCAAACAACATTCAATGAATTCTGTAACATCCTACAATTTAACGAAGTGTATCTGCATCTATTCCTTGCCGTGTGTACAACTTCCATAGATATGACATCTCTCATGAATATATAACATCTAATCATTTCCCGCTGGGCTAACAATTGAATAGAGACTCAAACGGCCATTTAAATCCTTGCTGCATTCCTATTTTTCTATTCTAAGTGGATAGTACAACTACGGAGTTATATTACAGGCAAGATAAAGGAATAGAACGTGAATCCTAGAGCGCCATTGTACCCAACCGGAAATTATAAAGTAATTACAAAGAGGGGACAACACAAGAAAAATATAGGAAATACTTGACTCGTCTAATCGTGAAAACGTTTAGTGTGCTGACGCCTACTTCCTTTTAATACTGCTTGATGTCTGTCAGAAGATTAATATAGTCTGAATCAGAATAAATTTTATTTTGGAATTATGGGAGAATAAGTAGGAGTACCGCTATGATAGATTTATTCTCGTAAAACAATATCGTATGGCAATGAAAGAAGATCGATAATCATTTATTTAAATAGATCAAAATAAATCCTGCATTGCTAAATAAGATCGGCAGTATGTACATAATAGAACAAACGAAATATTGTGAAACCATTAAGGCAAACACGAAGCGTGCACTCAATTAACTACAAGCACTAAGCATAGGAATAAGAGGCTATTCAAGGCTTGAGTATATGCGTGCAAGCCGAAACAGCATACTGTTGTTTGTATTAATAACCCGTTTAATCTAATCTATCCGTGAATGCGATTATATTGTGTCCTATTCCCAGAACGCGTTGCCCCACAAAACTTAATTAACACTGTAAGTAATACCCTCGATCTTAATTAAAAATTTACTAAACTCAATTATAAAGACATTAAAGTTGGCATTGATTTTCTAATAAATGGGCACCGTGTCCCCCCTAATGGGTCGGTGACGGAAAACCAATGCCATAAAGCGGTTTCAGAAATTACCCTTGCTATACATTCTATTATATCGGTGAGAATTTTGAAGGTTAACTTATTTAGACATTAAATAGACAAAGTTATACTTACACTGGTAATATCAGTGCCTATATATACAGATCTGTCCATTTTTTTGTGACAGGTGAGGTTATATTTCAGAGATTTTTTGCGAGCTGAAATACGTTTTATTATACATAAAACTTTAGACTTGAAGGTTTAATCTCATATTGGGTAGTTCCTTTTATCATTGTGATGATCAGATCTGATGTTGACAGTATTAATCACAAACATTTGAAGATTTTTCAAAAGAATCTCAACAGAAACTATCGGAAGCAAAGCATTGCAATTTTCTCCGATACTCAAGCAGGCAGTCTGCAACTAAGCTCAAAATTAGTCTTGGAATGCCTTGAAAGACTAAATATTCTAACATGAGAAACAGAGGTGTACTATGCTGGAATAAGCGCGAGCGAGAAAATTTACCTATTAACAAAGAACGCCGCCACAACTTTATTTGTGGGACTAGAGGCATTCTCTAGCAGCTTCGAGCATTTCTTTCGCAGAATCTTCCCGGTTTGACACAGTCCAAACAACGTTTACAAGCAAGTGCTTACAAGTTTTCTTAGAGCGCATTGTCATCTTGGGAAACACATGGTAAGGGTAGGTCTGAAACAGAGTAGCGACTACAGGTTCTAGTGTAACGAAGATAAAGTTCAGGAAGACCTTTTAAGCAGATAATTGCACGTGCCAACTATTTCTGCTGAACCGTTATTGATGAAGGAGAAACACCTTCTCGAAAACTATCACAGCTATTGCCTTTTATTTGTGATGTTGCTAGTTCTGACTAATAGAAAATTTTCTCTTAATGGAGCGTGGATTTTCATAACGGCTCTTCGCCGTACTGAAGTCACATGAAAGACTGCAGCACAACATATTTAGCTTCTTTCATGCATGTCTTTGGGGCATTATTACTTTATTTTCATACAAAACTGTTTTCACTTGATGTTGAAATTTGTTTAATTAATTGCTATTTTAATGTTAGTTATATCTTAGAATTAAAGAATCCAAAAGTTGTACTTCACATGTTGGTATGCCAAAAAATTATTTGGAAACGTTGCTACTTAATTTCATTAAAGACATCAACGGCAATCTGTAATCCAATTTAAATGTTTCTGTTTCAGTACCTCTAGACATTCTGTCCAAGGACTCTTGTCTAGACTTGCGACTTCTTTCTACGACGTTGTTTTCCTCAATACGTGAACGAAGACAATGTTACATACTGATAAATACTTAGAAAGTGTGACGTGCCAATTTAAAATGTCTTCATAGAAATAGAATTTATTATTCTAGCAGAGTTATTGATTAGTTTTTAGGAAAGTAAATTAATTTTGCTATAGTTACACGATAAATTTTGCATTGGTAGTTGTAGTAGATATCTCTCTCCTTCAACGAGTCTTTAAATTATCTGTAGATTAAACACACATTGACGACAATACTATCATGAGCAATAAAAGAAAAGGACTCACTAAATATGACACATAATCCCATCGGTATGATAAATATTTCCTGATTAATAGCTTTGATTGGTTACTTCTTGCTTCGTTTTTTCTTTGTGAATCATACCTTTTCAGATGTAGTGTCCTAATTAATTTCAACTTCGCAATTTAGCGTAACTGTAGCTACTACATAGCTGTCAATTACAAATCTGATAATCACCCGATTCCATAGAGTAAGCGTTCTGGTAGTTACACTTGGTTAGCTTTCCAAGGAATACCTTGGAATGTCTCAGATCAGGAAGATTTTCCCAGAGGTTCCCTGAGTTTCCACTCCCTGTCTTTTACTTCTCCTGCATAGATGTTTGTCCCTATTCCGCAAAATGGTTCTCGTCCCACAAATGACGTTGTGGCGGCCTTCTTTGCTAATAAATTAGCTTTTTAGTTGCCACTGATTCTAGTGTGTTCTGGTACCCAGCATTGTGCAACTATGTATATTCTCTCTGCTTAGATCTTTTAATTTCTCTAAGCATTCCTAGACTAATTTTGATCTGACGGTGTTAGAATCCAGCGCCATTATGGCTGCTTGACTGTCGGAGAAAATCGCAATGCTTTGCTTCCGATAGTTCCTATCAAGATTCAGTTGAGCACATCTTCCAATAGGATTGATCTCTGCCTGCACACAAGTATATCATGAAATTTATTTTTCTTCCTGTATATTTCTCAATACAAGACGTATTTCTGGCGCTTTAATAGAGAAATTTCTATTACAGAGTTTGCTTGATGCACTTGTCAAAGCATAGCTATTCATGGAAAATATTCTATTTTTGCCTTTTATTTTCCGTCTTTTTAACTGCGGTCCTTAGTTAAAATGACGGTCTAAACGTTGAGAAGTTTTTTCTTTTGACATGGGAAACGGTATTTATTAAATTCTTTTTAGTATCTCGAGGTACACGAGCCGCAGTGTAACAACGGAGGAAGGGAATACTTTTATTTCTTTTAATATTAGTTCGTAAGAATTGTAGCCGTTTGAAGTAGTAATGCAATAAGTAGGATTGTACAAAAAAGTAAACTGTTACCTACGTCTTATCTTACTTATGAAGCCATATGAGAAATAATAAGAAATAGTAATGCAACGTTTTCACTGCTGTTCGTTTTTTTCAAATACTTTCTTAATATTTCCTACAATTTATTTCTGGGAATATATCTAGTTCTAATTTTCAGCTTGTTGATTTACATCAAGCACGGACTAGAAGCAGACATCTTAATCCATAATACTCTAACATTCTAGCTGACAGCAAACAGTGACATAGTGGGTAATTTATGGATTATTTATGCTATCAAGTTATATATATTAATATTAAATAGTCGTAGTATACATAAATGAAGTTCATTTCGTGTAATTCTACATTGCGGTAGTATGTAAATCAGTTAAGTAGTTTTCTCTGGTGATTCAACCAATATATTAAATAGAATAAATTGATTTTTAATCCAATCGATTTTAATTTGACCTAAAAGTGAAAAAAAAATATCTGGAAAATAAATTATTCACTTTGACATATTATACAAGATAATTTAACATATGTGTCTCCAATTTTACCGAGAATTTATCTCATGTATGGCTATTATTTAGTGATTGGACGTAGAAGTAAAACAATATAAAACAACTCTAATTTGTTTTGTTCATTATTGAACTTTTAATATTTCTTTTTCGTATGATAAACGTTGTAACAATCAGGGACGTGTAAATGGTGCACAACAGGTTTTACAAACATTTCCAGATTTGTTTCTTGCCACTTTTTTCTAAGACGTGGTTTCTTAGTTATCCTGAAAACCTGAAGAGTGAATCATTATAAGCAGCTCTCTTAGAAGTTTGAAAAAGTGCAAAGCTGCATTCGTTGCAATCTAAAAGTATCCAATCTCCAGCTAATTCCGGTCGAAATGTTTTGAATCTTGATTTATTTTATAGTAGATAGGTACACAATATTATTATAGTCACTCACCTTTTGCTATTTTCAAGCAAAATTCGTACTCTAACTTTTTAAAATTATGAAAATGATATAAAACTAAGAGCAAAGATGTATTCACAACAGTCCTACTAAAATACTAATTGTAAGATCATAAAACAGAAACCAAATAGGTAGTATACATATTTAAAACTAATATTTTGTAGGCCCACTATTGGAGGCAACTCTTCTAGGCGTGCTCTCGTACATTTCTGGGCAGTTTCTTGATGTTTCTCGTCATGATGCTAGAAGTGTATTATTCTTACAATTAATTGAGTTCTGGTTTTCTTGGCTAAACGCCTCTTTAGCAGTAACCATACATTTTCGATGAGGTTCATGCTCGGCCAATTTCCAAGCCAAGGGAGAGGAGAGATGTTCTTCTCCTCCAAGAATCTTTTGAATAGACTTAGCCGTGCAGCAGGGTGCTCCATTCTGCATAAACACTTTTGGCCCGTCATACAACCACTCTTTTAACTGAGGCAGCAGCCTTGTCTCCAGGCTTATATTGGTCTTGGCACATCGTTCCTTCGACTACGTATAAACGTCTCATGCCTTTGCCACTTATACAGTCCCACACCATGAGAGATTGGGGATGTTTTAATCTTCTTGCGAGGCAGTCTTTCTTGAATTCTTTATCTGATCTCTTTCTGAGAAATTGTGCTTTGCCATTTAATACTGGAAGTGTAGATACATCGCTGAACACTACCTGAGAGGATAGAGAAAGTCGGAAACTAAAAACAACACTTACTATTTTCCACTTGTCTATTGCGAAATGCTAGTGAGCATTAGCCTAAAGCATCCTCATCACCCTTTGAACTGGAGTTTTGACTTCTTTATCGGTCTTCGATATTTGAAGCCGAAACTTTTCCGTTATAACGGAATTGGTAGTTCACTTGTTGTCCAAGGTTATTTTCTGTAATTGGCGCATACCCGTGGGAGTAATGAGTAACTAATCGGTACGTTTTCTTTTAATTTCTTGTTCAATAAGCCCACTGATTGCTTTGACATGCTAACCTTTCTTACTATCTCACGTTAGTTCATGTTGGAGTTCTCCAACAGAGCAGTCAAACAGCCATTTTTGCATCAGTCAGGTTAGAAGTCTTCCCATGCTAAAAAAAAACAATAAAAAGAAATTAAAATCTTTAACAATAATAAAAATAACTTACCTGATTAACGATAAGATCCAGTAGCTTTTGAAAACGAGCAGCAAAAGTATTAACACACTACAGAACACACAGCTAACTACAAGCGCTATACAACCACCTACAACAAAATAACGTTTTTCCGTCAAAATTCGCCCTAAACGTCAAATTAGCGGTACTATGACGTATGCATCGAAGATAGCAATTCTATAAGGGAAGTTACATATTGCATATTCCCAAAAAGCGATGAATTTCGTTATATTTTGTAAAACATGAAATTCAGGGACTGTATATCTAATATGCATTGAACAAGGTGCAGTTTATCAGAAGAAATGCAATTTTTGTTTTGGTCACCTTACAGTTTTGCGTAAAATACTGTTGTTTACTAAAGATTTATCGGCAAGGTCTACCCCTTTCATGTGCTCATTGTACTGTAATATGCACGTTTGTTTAATTGTATCATCTATGGAAGTTCTTTATTGCTTTCCACTTGATTTCACTGTAGCATAATCAATAGTTGATATCATGCGTACTATGCTTTTAGTCCTTTTAAGCAATAAGACAAATAGGTTCCTTTCGCCAAAAAGTCATTTCTCCTCTGCGTAGACTTTTGGATTTTTCTACGGTAACCTTTGATAAGCTACGGTTCTACTATACGATACCACACAAAAGTATTATTTTGTGAGCAATAGCTCAGCTTTTAAACGCTGTTATAATAATTTTCTTAACCCAAAAACGGTCTAATTTTGCAAAGTGTCTCTGGAGGAAATGCATGTTGCGTATTATCATTTAGATGCAAAAGCGTAAATATTTGCCCAAATCGCATAATAATCTCTCCACTGAGACTGTCTGATTTGGTCCAGAAATATGAGTAATCGAAGAAACTTTATTGTTTAACTAGTGGCAACTTCCGTTCATGATACTGTTTTTGCAGAGGTTTTGTGTAAACTCTTTTATTTGGGGGTGGTAAGAATGGGTTTGCATAATGACTAAATCGAAAAATAAAACTATCACAAAATAAAGAATATTTAAATAACTCCTTAAGTTTGGTAGATGTTCTGTTTCTTTTACTCTTTGTTTAATTTATTGCCACTATCTGATTTTATTACATTCCTTTTTTGATATTTTGGTGGCTTTATATCAGATTCACTATCTTCTGATACATTGGGCAATCAGAAAAAAATCATCGGTGTATAATTCATTGAAAGCTTCTTTACTGGTAATGTTTCATCAACGTGGAATGTAACAAAGTAGGTAACCTGACGGATCTTGTAAGCGAGGGACAATTTAGCTAGGTGTACCTAAACAATTGCAGTGAGTGATCTTCAAGAGAGCATTGAGAAATCAACGATGATGCGAAGAAAAACCATCATGAGTTCTTTTACACTTTTGTTATTAGCAACGACAATTCAACAAAGCAAAAATGGCTTCGTAATTGGTCCTAAAAATTAAGCTGATTTTATGAAAGATAAAATTGGATTCCTGTGAAATCAGAGACCGACTATGTTACCACTACGACCATCAGGTCTTGGTTGGGCACAGCCTGTAGTCCTCTACGGAAGCACAATAATGTAATATTACTTATTATCTATAAATATTATGACATTATTAGTTAGTTGTAGTCAGTAATTTACAAATTAACTAATTGCGCATAGTGCCAATGTACCATTGTGAATGAATGATAAATGATGCAATGTGCTTTTGAGTAAAAAAGCTATTGTGCTTTTAATCACTTTTGCCAATTGTTAATAAAATAGCAGCAGTAATAATAATTACCTATGTAGTACGTGTAAATACTATTAAATAATTGTATTAATATCTCTATTAATTTCCACAAATTAATTACCTAACAAAACCGCAACATTGTATTACTCAATATAGAATTAATAAATGTTGGCAAATTGGCCACAATAGAAGCTGCCATGTCCTTCTATCACTTCATCAGATTTATGCCAAACTAATCGAACTTTAAGATCACTTTAAGATCACTGCCATAAGTTTAAAAGTTTTAAGATTTGATATAAATTTTTTATAAGGCAGGCATCTCAGTAGCTAAAAAATATATCGATCATCGAGGAGCCAAAGTTTTATCACCTAAAAGAAATAGAAAAACAATTTTCCGTTCAGTATTCAATTTTCTGCTGTCACCGTTAGTCGGGATTTCTGGTTAAGACAACAATTTACCATCAAATAAGATCTCCGTCATAAATAAGCCCATTCTTCCATTCGTTAGCTTGTTTATTCAACTCCGTCGCGTTATCCACTCGAAATCCAGATAAAACCGATGGGATTCAACGCGATGGCAGATTCGTTTCTACAGTCGCAACTTACGGCCGAGCCGCCTTCTGCAGAATTTCATGTCGACCCAAAGTACGTTCACGTATAAATGTAATTTATACGTTGCTGCGGTAACATGCTGCATTTGCCACGTCGAAGAACGTATTACAAAAAAGTTCCTCCAGTTCGAGATCTCACAAAGTAAGCGATTAGGGTCGAAGTAGGTGACTGGGATGTGAATGGGAAATAATTCGCGGTAAGGTATAGCGATAAATTTCCGTATTTCAAAGACGGTTCCGAAAAAGAAATACCAAGAAGACTACGTTCTTCCGTTGCTTTGATGGAATGATGTATTGAGTTTAGTGCGTTTCGAAAACTTTGCTAGAAATATAAGTTCTGTTATTGAATTTTTAAAATATAGTAGGTACATAGCATATAGCACTTGCTTATTGGCGACAGAATCCAACTAGGAATTTGGGCTTACTTTAAAGATACTCAATGCAAGGTGGTTACATGTCTCAGATTTGTGTGCAGACTCTGAAGTAAGTAAGTGATTTTTATAGAGACTTGATCTTCTTGGTTTTCTTTTACATCACAATCCTATTCCTTATTCCCTATTTCAAAATTTTAATCGATGCAGCTATGAAATTGTTAAACTGTAAAATTATTTAAATTTTAGGTTTTGTTTTTGGAACTTTTCCTTAATTAGACCTGTTTTCGACAAATGTGGAAACATTTTACTTTGGTTTTTATGCGCAGCGATAATATGCAGTAATTCTTGGAATATTTATGATTTATTTTCTTGGGGGTGGCGAGTCATAAATTATTTATGTTAAAGAAACTTAAATAGCACATATTAAGGCAATTTGATGATTCTGAAGTTGCTTCTTACATCAGGGGGTTTCCTAAGTATTACATTTTGAAGTTTTGAAGCCATAAGACGAGAAGCTTTTCTAATCTTCAATCATTTCGCCTACTTATTAATCAAAAGCCCGAAGATATCCCAGACTGCTAGATTTTGACGAATTTCTCCATAAACTTTGGTCTAGTAAACCATACATACATAAATATCTGCACAACATAACTTTTTGCAAATTTAACATTTATTTTGTTGTTGTAGATACAATGTGCTTTTCAAAATAGTAGTTCTCGAGCTGAATACACGATTGTTTGCTATTTTCTAAAAAAATAACATCTAACGTTTTATCGTTGCTACCAAATCTATTGGTGCTGAATCGTTAAAGGAAACGAGCAATATTTACTAGATGCTGTGTTCGATGAATATACCGGGCGAGGAACGCATTCTGGTCCAATTCATAGCTATTATGCACGTGTGCAGGTATTGTCTTGATGGAGTAGCACAATTTTTTCCGGCCGTTCTTGTTTCTAATTATGGCTAAGTTGATGCAATAACTTATCAATAAGTAATATTCAATGATTGTTCTTTCTTTTTCAAGGTGATCTATTTGGATTATGCTGCATATATTTGAAAGACAGATTGCTTCGACTACTGTGCGGTTGTTCTGATATTGTAGAGGGTTTACATTTTGTTCAAGTTTATGAAATGACGTAGCTGCCCTTCTTGATTCCATCTTATCGTTAACTTTTCCAAACGCGAATATTTACTTCAAATCCAAAACATTACAGACTGTGGTATCACTCTTCCATCAGCCAAAACTGTTTTGTGATTTCTTTTTCAATTCTTTTGGACGTAGTAACCCAAACTGTGGGCCAGAACATTTGGTGCCACTTTTGCTTATACATCACAAAATCCAACGAACGTTGATACCGATGGTGATGTTTTTCTGCGGTAAATTGGGTAAATGAGGGATACACAGATCGATCCTATACATATACATATGTGACATACATATCTTCTAAATACTTTTCAACTGCGGAAGACTGCTAGATTCAAAATTTATATAGTTTAGCTATTGTTTTAACTGCTTGTTTGCATGTATTGCAAGTTATTCAGTCTATTGTCATATTTGTGGGAGGTCAAACGCGTAGAATATAACTAATTAAGAGGTATCTCATGGAAAGTAAAGATTGGACACTTTCAATACCTTCGATACTTACGTAAATTGCCTTTTGTTCTTCCATCTGTTACTAGTGAGGAACTATTAGAGATTATGGCTTCGTTTCCATGTACTTTTACAGCTGGTGATGATTCTATTCCAAGCATATTAATACGTGATGCTGCAATTGGTCTTGTCACGCCTTTGGTAAAAATTATTAATCTTTCTATTAAATTGGCAAAGTTTCCCAACAGATGGAAATGCGCCAGGATTATCCCTGTCTTCAAAGAGTTTGATGAATCGATCCTAAATAATTGCAGGCCTATGTCAATATTGTCCAACTGTGCCAAAGCCTTTGATAATGTTATATATTCATGCCTGCTGCGAAATGTTCGTAAATACTTATCTCCCTTCCAACATGGGTTCCTCCCAGGTAGATCCATCGTTACTAACCTTGCTACTATCACGCAGTATGTTGGTGAGTGTTTAGATAGACGGGCTCAACTTGATGTAATTTACCCTGACTTGTCAGCTGCTTTTGATTTGATTGATCATGGAATATTGTTGATGAAGCTTAGTAACTTTGGTATAAATTCCATTTTCCTTAAATTAATTGAGTCGTATCTAAATAATCGATCAAATTATGTTCTCTATAACGGTTTCTGCTCTTATGAGTTTGCTTCTACATCTGGAGTTCCGCAAGGGTCTAATTTGGGCCCTCTGCTTTTTTGACATAAATCAGTGATCTATTTGATTGTATTGACTGTCACATTCTTGCGTATGCTAATGATGTCAAATATTCTGCCATTACTTCTGAGTGAGATAATGTGTTTCTACAACAGAATCTTATTAATCGACTGACTCATTGATGTTTCGTTAACAAACTTAGAATTAATGTTAGCAAATGTTGTTCAATCTCATTTACTAGAAAGCAAAACCCTTCTTCTTATGTCAAGCTTTTATCTTATAAGCTTGATGGTACGTATCCTCCGAGGGGAATGAATTACGATTCTCTACTAGATAGGCACAGCATGCAATCGCTTACTGCGCCATATATGCATGGCGCTCGTTTTGTATGGAGGATCGCATGGTGGATTGTGCACCCTTACCTTTGCAATTGAATTTTTACGTTACGCGCCAATCGGCCAGATTTGGTAGTTTTCTCATGCATCATACATCCAAAACTAATATATTATTTAACTCGTCTCTTTACAGAATGAACCGGTCTGCCAATGTTGCTTTCGATGATTTGTTTGTTTAAATTAGTTAGAAAACCAGTTTTTTTAAACTGGTTTTCTTTATTATTATGTTACAGTTTAGTTTTGTATTATTTCATACATTTGTACAATTTTGTTATATTTTTGCTATGCATATGGCTACGTACATACATTTGTCTTTATATTAATATGTAATCCTGTTATTGGATTCTGTCGGGTTAATAAATATTATTATTATTATTATTATTATTACGTTGTTATATGGAAACTGTCCAATCTTTACTTTCCACGAGTGTACATGTAAATAGGATAACACTTAGCCCATAAATTGAAGTATTTTACGTTTGTAACTCATTTTTGATCGTAATGTTTGCTATGTTTCGCACCGTTTCGTTTTAAATTAAGCAAAATTAAATTCATTTACTAAATCTACTAGCAGCCATTTACGATAGTGCTACCATTTACAGCTCTTTACCGCTAACTAAAACAATGAAAATACGTTTCGCTAGTCCAACAATATATTTCAATTAAGCAAACTCGACTGTGTTATTTGACAACAGCGGGACTAAAACAAATATTTTGTATTTTGTTTTCTCTCATACGCCCGCAACGGGAGATCTGGGAAAAACGACACACCGAAGTCAGTTACAAGATAAGCAGAACAATATAGCACCAATGAACAATACTCAAGCGGGAATTTAAAACAGATAATTAAAAGCGTCATCCCAGGCAATGTTAAAACTTGTAGCAGCTGCACGAGTCGTGGTGAGTGTACTAAGGTAAATAGTAACTGGTGAATTGCATTTTCTTAAAAATGGTTTCCTACCGCTTCTACATATTGTTTCCCAGATTCTAGAGAGAAAACGAGCAATTTCGTCCTTCTCGCACACTAATTCCTGCATTTAAGTGAAAGGAGTTGTTGTGAAAGGAGGTTATTATCTACATAGAACGCTTGATTATCTTGTAACTATTCATGTACTGTAAGCGTCATGGTTTAAATGCGTGTTTAAAGTACTAGCCTTATGAAATTCTGTAGTTTATCGTACATTTATGCATTTGTTTTAACAGTAGCGCTATTGTTTCTATTTAGGGGTAAAGGTATTTAAAATGTTGTTTTTGTTTACATTTTTAAACGAACTCAGCTTGTAATATTTTGTGTAGCTCTAGGTGGAGAAGCATTATCTACATATTCCTTGTGTCTACAGTACAGTTGATGTAACAAATATTTACAACCAGAGTGCTTATTAATGGAAATAAGAATGCGCGCAAGAAGAAGGTGTTACTCTCTCTCACTACAGTCACCAAGTTTTGCCATCCACTACAAAGTATACTGCACATTAAAGTAATTGAAGCAGTATGCCCCCTATAGTATATTACAGCTTGGATTTTGAAGCCTGTGGAATATCATGATGTCGCACATAAGTAGACGATTCATTGTTTCTCTGTATATATCAAAAGAGGCCACCATAATAGAATTAGCATAACTCAATGTGCTCCAAGTATAATAGCAGACACATATAACTAATTTAATTAAAATTCATACCGCTTCCACGAACTTCTAAAAGTCGTAAGAATACAAAATACGCTCTCAAATGCTTTGGACTATCAAATAATCCATCACATCGTAATAAACTGAATTTATGTCAGGTGTTGAAACGCATATACGTCACTGCTTTATAGTTTTATAGCACATGAAGTTTTAAGATAGTAGTAGACGTTTATGGTACATTGCTTTTAATTTTCTAGCTTACACAGTGTTTGCTTGGTAATTTCAAGGTCCATCAATTATTCCCAATATCAAATAAAATAGAATCATATTAAACTGACATGAAAATATATATTTTACTATATGAAGCCGTAAATTAATGATGTTCACATGAGGTACGGTAAAAACCATTATATATTAAAATTTCATGTAGCTTTAACAAGAGATAAGATATCGGAAATTCGTAAAATTAAGTAGAGTATTAATTGCAGTAGAGATGATAGTTGCAGATACTATCGAGGAACGAATATCAACTGTGTATCTTCAGCGTAAGCATGCTCATCACCATTATCGATTGAGACTAATTTCAAGATATCACTATATGTATGAATAATAATGAAACAAAAATAGAACCTTAAGGCACAATAGCTAGAAGAGCAATTGCAGATGAAATATTTTCATGGTAAGTAATACTTTGGTTTTTAGAAAACGTGGAAAAATGAGATCCAAATTTTTGGGAAAATTTAAATTGTTTGAGCTGGGAATTAGCAGTTAATACGCAGTGATAAATGCCTTAAAGATGACAAATTCAAATAGAGAGTACTGACTCATGCATTTTTAGTTACGTTCCGGTTGTGTCACAATCTTATGGCAGACTTACGAACACATTCAAGATAATGAATAAGGAATGTAATGCATTAGGTTAGAGCACTACAACGTAAGAGTCATGGCCTTTCATTCAAAAAAAAAAGATTTTTAAGTTCTACTGAACCATTATTATTGGACAATTTTGAAGTAATTAGTCTATGTTCGGCGCTAGAGATGTAATACCTACTAATTCCACATCGCCCTTGGTAAATTTCTCTGAATCATTGGTAGATCCAAATTAAGTGTATCAATTTGTAAGTATATTATTAAGGGGACGTGATAACATCCTGGGAAGCGACATGATAGATAATGGTACTTATCAAACTTTTTGAGGAACCATTGTTTATTAAGATTGGCCTAATAAAACTTGGAAATTTTTAACATTTTATAGGCTTACACGTTTGTTATATGGGAGATCCACAGTTCCTCTTCATAGTCCTTACCATTCTAACCCGATAACCTATGATCAGCAGTTTGCTGCTTTATCCTGCCTCTGCAGGGTTGATTGGGCCTTCATCCGGTGATCCAGGGCTACTTCCCCCTTGGCCTTCTTGCTGCCCTACTTAATTCAACCCGTCCTTCCTGACGATTGTTTTATTACCGTAACGCCGCGCTATCGTAATCCTTGTTTGTTAACCTATACAGCGAATAAAAAAGGCTAACTTCCAACAACCGGCGCCTCCACCAAAATATGTCACGGTCTAAGCTGTGACAGGGAGGTTTGCTTGGACGGAGCATTCGCTGGACAGGCACCACATTACTTCAACTAAATAAATATTTGGACCCTATTTTGTCAACGTTTAAGTAATCCGATTAACTAGTGTACCAATAAACAAGACCATATGGTTTTACTATTCCAAGTTTCGTTACCACACTCGGTGAGGTCGCCAGACGGACTCTCTCCTCATAGTTTTTACCATTCTAACCTTATAACTTATGATCAGAACTTTGCTCTTTTTTCCTGCCTCTGCAGCGTTGATTCGGCTCTCATTCGGTGGTGTAGGGCTACCTCCCCCTTGATCTTCTTGCGGCCCTACTTAATTCAACCCGTCCTTCATGACGATTGTTTAATTACCATAGCGCTGCGATATTGTAATTCTTGTTTGTTAACCTGTACAGATAATAAACAAGGCTAACTTCCTTTACAACCGGCGCCTTCACCAAAATATGTCACGGCATTAGCTGTGATACTGGGGTTTGCTCAGAGGGAGCACTCGCTGGACAGGTACCACATTATGACAACTACAGTTTTACTATTCCAAGTGTGTTTATTAATCTGCAGAACATTGCACTCAACAGACGCTATCTCAGATACGGGGTTCGGTAAATGGAACTCTCAAGTCAGATATCGGACGCCGCTGGCAAAAGACGCAACTTCTTCAACAATTCAGAAATGCACAGGAACAAGCAACAATTTCCTGAGTTTGTTGGATTGATTTGCGACAATAATAATAAAAATATCAGTCATTTCTGTACATATACGCAAGAATTGAATGGCTGTTCAAGACACGCAAATGCGTACAAATGTGTTTTATGTGAACATTTCCTTAAAAACCAGTTTTGCTGTGGTTGAAAATGCGTTCTTAGGTAACAAAATCCCTTGTATTACCATTTCTATGTTGGTTATTTGCATATATGTAAAAGATTCATGTACAACTTAAATTACATACATATTTGTTGTTGGCAGCATTTTTTTTTTGTGAAATTTTAGTAGCTCATAATAGATCACACCAATCGGTTTGTTGGTTTCGATAGGTGGCGATTTTGGCCGTGTACTCGATGTCGATGATTTTGCTGAGATACTCACAATTTTTTTGCGTAGGAGTCTCAAAACGTATCCAGTTTTTATGGTCAGTCACAATTCGATCAAGCAATGACCGTCTTGACATACATATATGACGAGCAGTATGTCTTAAATGGTCTTCAATTTTACTGCTCTTTTTGCTTTGGCTCATATCAAATCCCACTCTGACTCATTTAATTGCAATTTGTTGCATTTCAGCGCCATCTTCTTGAAATTCTTTATATTTTTTTTCGATAACCTTTTACGTTCTTCGATTCACATGTCAAAATTGCTACTTCTCAATCTCTTTAAACTTCCAGAATTAACGAACAAAAGAGAAAATTATCTTCTGCAAAAAGTAGGTATCTACAGGTATTGAATGTGCTGTAACAATATTCTCTCTTTTATTATCTCCAAACGTGTTCCTGTATGTATGAACATGCATTCAAGAGTTTTACTTCAAAGCTGAGATCTGTAAGGATGGTATAATCTATTTCTTATGACTTTAATTTCCTTTAATAAAGTTATATCTGGTGTTTAGTGAATTTTATTACCTTTTATTAACATATAAAACCATAGTGAATGTATTTCCGTAGATTATCAAGATTTAGTAGGTTAGGATCGCGGAAATTATACTCCCACATGAGCAGATCACATATTCCTTATATCTACGGTTAACAGTCTTTCAAATGACGAGTGTAGGATAATATCCAGCTACTTTAATATTCATTGCTTCCCGTAACCTGTCTCAAGCACCGGCTGTTACTAATAAGCCAAAGCGGCAGTAGTTTTAGTTCTTGATAACTCCGATTTTATGTATACTTTCTGTTTTGCTTTACGCTTCTTTTTATGTTCTATTCTTCTGTGTCACGTAGGTATTACCTCAGTTTACTGCGTTACATTTATTTTTATTTTCAATTTACGTTTCATGTCTACAGTTCCAGAATAAACCCATTGATTACAATCATTTGATTAACCTGCATGGTTCTTTCGATTGTTATTGATCCGTGCTCGTGTGTTACTTCTAAAGAACATGCGTCGATGAAGCGAATGTAGAAATACTGTATATTCATGTTGAGTACATGTAGACTGCGTGCTAATTGAATTTTAACGTTGATAAGAATAGACTTCGATTGTATAATTTAAAGCCGTGCTTGTATGAATTAGCGACTGGTCAAATGCGACTCCAGTTTACCTAACGGAATTTGTTACCTGAGTTTAATAACATTATCCTGTGACACAGTGTAAGGTATCTTGCCAACTCAATGACTGATTTCACGGTACTGATTCTATTTAGGTCCAATAGGGGCTATTTTTAACTGTCAATCGTCTAAAGATATTAGAGAAAGGTAGCTAACGAGAGTGGTTAAAGTGGTTAAAGATATTAGAGAAAGGTAGCTAACGAGAGTGGTTAAACAGTAAAAGCTGCTTGGTGTATTAATATGTTTGTGTTTTATTTAAGCAGCAGTACTCAATGTAGAAGTTGAGTTGGAAAATTAACGTCTCGGCAATTCACTAATACTCATGTGAATTTCATTTCCCTATTTTGCATTATTTATATTTCTTGGATATGTTTCATATGATTTAAATTGAAAAGCGATGTTGAGCAAAACCCAAGATGGGGTGCCACCAACGTCTTATAAAGTAGTAGTCTTGGAATTGCAAAATTAGCATATAGCGCCAGATCAACGTCAACAAGTGGATGTGAGCCATACCAATTTGTTGAAGTCGTTTAATTGCATAAATCATGACATACTTTGATCGAAACTGGATGCTATGGAATTCTCTGCTTCTTTGCTGAAATTGTTTTCATCCTATATTGGTAATAGGAAGGGCACGTCGTCTATAACGGTTTTGGGTCTGATAACTTTAAAATTACTTCAGGTGTTTTGCAAGGTTCCAACCTTGGGCAACTGCTCTTCAATATATGTCTTATTGGGTCTACTACTTCCGCTAAGGTGTGAATCTTTGGCGTATGTAGATGACCCTAAGAGCTGCAGCACTATGAAATGCCGTTCTGACTGCATTAAACTACAAACGCTAATTAAGGAATGGTGCACATTGTGCAACAATGCACTGAACATTAAGGAATGCTCAGTTGTATTCTACACAAAGTGCTCGAAACCTATTACTTCCAACTACGCCATTGGTTTTGATTCAATCGAAAGGAAGGATAAAGTTAGGGACCTTGGATCTAACTTTCTCTGAATATATATATTTTGTATGCAGCTCAGCTTCTAAATCCCTATGCTTTATGCTTTTGATACGGTTCTCTTATAATTTTCGCAGTTATCCATTGAGCGCCAGCAAAAGCGGTACCTAAAATATTTCACGATCTCTCCCCTCAGTAGGGCTTCAATTATATATCGCTACTGGAACAATATACTTTCTTATCGTTGGAAGATCGTCGCAATAGACCTAGTGCCAAATTTTTTGCCAATTTATTATGAAATCGGATAGATTCACCATTTGTGCCAGCCATATTAGGGTCGTTAGAACGGGTGAAAGTTTGTTAGTTGATTGAAATGGATCCCTAATGCACTCGTCACTTGCTATTAGGTGTTCTTCAGTCAAGACTATCAAATACTAGAAAAATAACAATTAAAATTTTACGCAAATATTTATTTGATTTTTAATAATTACAAAAAAAAATAAGTTATTTTGCTTTTAAGACTAGTGAGCTTTAGTTAATTTTGAATGACAAAGTTCTACGCTCTTTTGGCTTATATTTCTCAAAAAGAAATTGTAATTCTTTACAAGTCATTTAAAGACTTTTCAAACATCCTGTGTTGCTACTAAATAGTAACATTGAATGTTCTGCGCCCTTATTTTTATAAGTAAGCGCAATATACAGACCAAGATATGTGGCATTATGAAATTATAATAGGCAGTTAAAGTTAAAAAAGCTTTGAGTGCTTAGTTGAAAAAAGGTAAAGTAGGTAAAGTAGGTAAAGTAAAGGCTCCTTGAGATTTAATGTTTGCTCTTCAGATAACTTTGTTTATGTACTTACAAGTCCATATCGTTTCAGTTTATTAGTTTTCATGTTGTCTTCTGCCACCATTTTTTTAACAGATGACATATAGGAGCCACTTTATTTTATTCACTTCTTTATTTTTGTAGTAATCTTTTAGATTTATTTCGAGGATCGTAGTGTCTTAACATATTCAAATAAAAACCAATGTATTCCCAAATATTATATATTCACTTGCTGTGAAAATATTTTATTAGGAGTATATCTTTGTTGAACGTTAAAATATTAAGTTTGCCTTTTGTAATTCAATTATTAAATATATTTTAATCAATTGCATATTCTCTCTAATTATTCTTCACTGTTAGCTTAACTGTCCACAGTGTTTATTATTAGTTTGTAATATTTCGACCCAACAAATGCATATTTCAGTATGCAACCGAGTATGTAAGTATGTATGTACTTTGTAAAGTGCAAGCCACTGGCTAGATGCTGTTACCTATTTAATTATGTAGTTTATGAAGAAACATATCAGTTTGAAATTGACAGTTTGTTGCTCTAATATGTCCAGATGTAATTTCTATGTAAAATGTTACAGGTATTGTTTATAATTTGAAAATCTGTTACTTTGGCATTAGAATATAATTTCAATTTATTATTTAAGCTTTATAGTGGATCTGCATTGCCAAAACAATTGTAATAGTTGAGTTCTGGTTTCTACGATTGCTGTTTACTGCTTTGAACAGTTTCTGGTATTGTTGGATAAAGAGCTTTAGCGTATCTATGCGACAACAGCTGGAATACTTCAAGGAATGATTATAATAGTTTCATTGGGTAGCAGCTGTCAGAAAGAATTATGCAGCCCTATGTTATTGTTAGTTGAAAACCACACATTTAACCAGTATTGCAGAGTACTTTGCAGCCGCTCTTAATTGCTGGGTCCCGTAAAATATGTACAATGGCTTATGTACAGTTTGACAGCTCTAAATATTGCTGAGATCGCCATAGTTGGAAGTAACCTGATTGAATCTGATTTACGAAAACAATGAACGGTTGTAATGTAACATAGAACCGTTCTATAATTATTACAGTACCTACTGAATGATTGTATGTAATGCTGTTAGTCTACCGAACAGAGCAAACGCCTTTTTACTTTGCCTTGCGAAACATATTTTTATGTGGATAAAACCACTTTTTCTATTGACTAATGAAAGGTTATACTTTAACACATGCAACAGATACGTACATATATAGTAGTGGTATCGCTCGTTGTAGTGACAGAATTATAGCAAAAATGAAAGCTGCTATAATTCTCACGTTAGTATGTAACTTGCATGCTTTTGCACTAGGAAATACAATATGGAAAATTGGATTTCAGAAGGAGAGCTTCCATTGATTTACCGAGAAAAAACAATGCGCTAGTTTTACAAGCCTGTTCTTAACTATGTATGTATTATACGTTCTTGCAGTATGTACATACATATACATATGTATTTTTGTGATATAGGTATATTATTTTGCAACTGAGAGGCATCTAAGAACAACTGTTTATGTGGACTCACCCTAATCCATTCTGCGAAGATAAAATAATATATCACGTAGTAACATTGATTTTTCAAAGAAGAATTGGTACTATTTACTTTGATATCACTTAGCAAAACAGATTAGCTAATTGGAAATTTTTTTAATATAGTACAGCCTACAGGCTTTCGAAATATATTTCGTTAATGAAGCCGCATTATTTTCGAGTCTTCGTTGCTTAGGCCTTGTAATCGAGAAAAAAAGAAAAACAAGCGTTTCGTTTTCCAAGCAGAACAAATAGCCTTTCGCCTCCACAAACCCTCAAATTCCATTTCACCGCCGCATTACCTCTACCCCGGCCGTATACCCGTCGACTACGCCGTTATCCGTTCCTGTTTACTCCAATAACCAATCCGGTAAACGTGCGATGTCAAAGAGAAACACAAGAAAGAGCTAGGCAATCAAAAAGGATGAACCTAATTTCGAGATCGTTTCCTGTCGTATGAGAATGATGGTCTCATTGCTAAATGGTATGTATAATGCCCTTTTTCGGCTGTTATTCTCTTTTTAAAGTGTTCTCTTTTGTCGCATAACGCATACCACAGCCAACGATTTTTTATGGGGGGTATGTAAAGATATATGTGAAAACTTAAAATTAGCATTAGAAAGATATAAATTACAGGAAAACGGATGGGAAAAATGTCTTTGTGGTGTTCTTTGTAATTTCGCAGAAGAATGGCACGAAGTATTAGTACTTTTTTCAAATTTATCGACATCTAGCTTATAAAATTTTAAGTTTTACATTGCATTTGTAGGTGCTTTTATTTATTCTGTTAGTTCGAAAAGTAGTATCCGAAATGTTTTAATCCCTGCTCAGCCAATAAAAATTGTGTGTGCAAAAACGGTAATTCATCAAATCAATATTATCTCTGCCTGAACATTCACGATTGGCTATGCCAAATGAGAACTAGCGTAATCATGATTCATAATTTGTGGATGTTGATTATTGATTATTTAATCGTCATTTTTTTGCAAAATAATAATATTCTCTGGGCTAGCTTCACCCACAGTTGAATCGATTCTCTAAACCAAGGCTTGCAACTGTTTATTCGCTACATCCCGCAGCTGGCTGGGAATAATTTCTACTTATGTAAATGAAAGGAAGTTATGGTAAATTTTTAATCTTATACACTTGAAATTGATAAAACAGCTTTTTATTAGTGATGCTTAAACTTGATTTGGTACAAACTAAAGAGATTCTCCGCAGAAATTCTTTTCTAGTTTTTTAATTATGGTTATCCTCAGGATAAAATCCACGTATTTTTGACACTGGAGTATGGACTAACACGATATGTTGAAATATCTACCATGAAAGCATAAAAGCTATTCTTTAACTGCGTGGTTTTGTTTTCGTTGCTACTCTAGTCTTCCCTCTAGTTCCTCATCATGCTAGGTGTACCACAACAAGAGTAAGAGTGTTTTGTAGCAAATTTTGCTTTGTATTTGATTGACAGATTTTTTGTACTTTTTGCACCCTCTTTTTTGATACCTGTCTCCTTATGGGTCTTTCTAAGAGTATGGAACTTAAGGTATTTGCATTAAAATTTGAATTGAGGGTGATGTTGGTGTTTGCCCACAGCTATGGCTACCCATCCAGTCTAAGGGCTTTAGTGCATAAACCGCAATAGCTGTGATGGTTTCAAGGAGGGTATTTCCCTCTCGTCAATGACATCTTTACCAAAATATCTGGCACGCATTGCTGTAATAGTCATGCAGTTGGATATCAGGTGTTCCGGATTTTGGTCTTCCGCTCCGCAAAACCTGAAACACAATAGCGAGTGTTTCAAACTTATCCCTGTCATGTGTTTACCAAGGTGGTAGTGCCCTGTGGGAAAACCTACAGGTACACGTACTTTATTCCTACTTTGTTCTAGCAATGTCATTGTTCTTTCCTTATTGAAGTTTCCAAGGAATACCGTGGAATGTCTCAGACCAGGAAGATTTTCCCAGAAGGTTGCTCTGAGTTTCTGCTCCCTCTCGTTGACTTCTCCTTTATAGAAAGGACCCAGCTTTTTGGCACGGGACCCTAGCCCCACCAGACCCCACTCTGGGCAGTCGTACAGCCCCCCATGGGCAACTCCCTCCACTACTATGTGTAGGGGCGTGAGATCTGAAATGACCTCCAAGGCCGTGGTTGGGCATGTTCTCATGGCGTCAGTAATGCAGACAGGTGCCAGCCGTTGGAGCTTTTCAAGAATAATCTTGTTTGTTACCTGTGTGACCTTTGGAAACCAGCTTATCGCCCCGTATATTAACATAGGTCTCACTATACTGATGTACAGCCTGCTAGATTCCGACATATCATTATGGCTCTTATTGAACTTAAGGTATAGTACAGCACTCAAATGGGACACATATTTTTAGTAATTGGTTCTATGTAAAGTAGAATATTCTTAAGTATTGAACAAGTAATGTGTCCACTACATTCCCAATTCATCGACTGCCGAACTTGACGTTTGCAATATAAGTGAGAATCATGAAAAATTAAAATACAAGTCTCAAGAGGATAGACCGGTACATATTTCTAAATACCGTTAATACGTACTGAACGTAAAGGTAAAGAATTAAATTGTAACATATTACGCGGTTTTGGAAATCATTCAGCATCCACAATATTGGAACCAGAATCCGAATCCTTGGAGTCAATTGTTGGAATTTTATTTTCTGATTTCTTTTTAGCAGACGAGCACTTTTGCTCCTTCTATGTCAATTTTTTTCTTAATAAATTCTTTTGTTAACTCTATAGAAATAGTTCTTCGGTTTCTGACAGTTTGGGCTAGATATTATGGGTGCCACTACTGCAACCCCGCCTTTGTAACCCTTCAACCCTTGGCTAGTTATATGTTTGCGGTTTTATAACTTCTGCAATTGAGACAATACTGAATCATCCGCGATTACAATGTCATCGTTGCCGCTCCCTGTACGAACGCCTTTTGCACTGAGATAAGTCTCTCTAAATGTACTTCCAGGAATTTGTAGGTTGGCAGGTTTCTGAAAGTGCGGTTATATGGGCTAGGTGTGTTAAAACGACACCATTATAGTACAGAAAGAAAGCTGCGGTTCGAGTTAATAAATATTTCTACATATCTGCTATTTTCGTGGAGATGCTATAAAGTAGGATTTGAAGTGAACGTTTCTGAAATTAATATTATGTCGTTTTTATAATCTTATCCATTGAACAAAAACATCTTCCGCCATAATTTTTTCGAAGTTTCTTTGAGAAGTGCGAGATGAGTCGATAATTTGCAATGAATAAGTTAACATCCGATTTATACATAGACAGCCCTCCAGCAGTCTTGAAAACTTGAACTGAATCGAGCCCGTATTGATTGAATTGTTGAATAACAGTGTTCAGGGAGGGTAATCAATTTTAAAATATCTTAGGAGTTGCCATTAGTTTCTGTAGATTTAGATTGTTTCAAGTTTAAAACAGCATTAGACGTTCAATCTTCGATTACAGAATCAATGTATATGGTTGAATAATGATAATTTTTAGTAGTAGATGTAAAAATAAATTGAAGAATTTGCAATCTTTCGAGCAGGCAAAAACTTAATTTAATGTATTTGTATGGACTTTCCAGATATTCATCTACATAATTGTGTGCTGTGTGGACTACGCAAAAGAATTATACACCTAAGCCGTATTGCTTATTGAGACTATCCAAAGCAGATTTTGCTGTCTAAATTTGTTTCCATTACCTTCTTACAATATCACCTCGTCGAGAATAATCTCATTTTATTAAGCACTAAACTATTATTATAATAGATTCTGAGAAAAATGAAAACCACTTTAAAGCGTATTTGATACTTTTGTTATTTGTATATTAGTTTTGTACTATAGTGTAGATAGAGTCCTGTGCATTTATAACGTAATTCTGTAGGAGTATCGATTGTAGTGGCGACCAGTTTTGCTCCTTAAATAATCCATTTACCGTTGAAGGGTTCTTAGGTGTAATCTATGCAAGTGTTTCTCAAGTTAGTTTACTGATACACATCTTTGTATTCCAGGGGGGCACCTTAACTTGACCAAACATTTGAATTATTAAAAACTATCAATTTTCATTGTTTCTTAGAACAATGAAAAAGGTTTTGTCTAGAGGTAGAGAGCAATTTCAATCCAAAGAAATCAAAACCGAGTCGTGAATATAGTTTGGACATGCATAATCACACCCATTAATATTTTGTAAATAAATTCAATGGTCATCGGACAATAATCTGAGTAGCTATTTTAGAATTCTAGTTTTAATGTTACTTATTTTGGTCTCCAGTAACCTTATTCAGCTCCCAAATATCAGGGCATAAATTATGCGTGCTGGGGTGAAAATGGCTGCTTAGAGTCAGAAGACGGGCTCTTCTTACTGTATTACTGAATCTGTATCCACCGTCAGAGATTAGAGAAGTTAATTAACTTTTTAAATAAGGAGATTGTGCTTGCTTCTCTGCAGATTTATGCAGATAATATTTGTGTTTATAATCTAATTTTATTAAGCTGACTACGTATATGTAATATTTAATTTACTACCAATATATCTCCAATCTTTAATACCATAATTGATGCTTCAGAGATTATTAACCTGTTTTCTGTTAATATTCTCGCCTGTTTTACCCGTAATCATTACCTGCTCAGTGTTCTGTTACAGTTTTATGTCGTAAAAAACTACCTAAAATAGATATGTATGTGGTGCTTTCCAACAGACGATAGTTTGCCTGTATACTTTGCATACACTTAGCTAATATTTATAAGCGTTTATTTATTGGTAATTAATTTTACTGACTGTAAGTAACTTTAATATACTTCTTATTTGGTGTTGTTGTTGTTGGTTGTCCATTACGAAAAATCTGTATATGTAATATACTCAAAACAGGACACTCAGTTATAGTATAAATTTTGTATCTGTGCAAATTAGTGCCCGTAATGTGCTCCAAAACTAAAACCGTTAATATATTTTTTAATTAATTAACAATCCAAGTTGTGAACAGCCAACAGCCCGCGATCTACATTTTCAGTAACACTGATCTATGCGAATAAACCTTGATTAACCTCTCTACTAGTATTAAGCATTCACTGATATATGTACATACATAATAACAAAGCTTGACGTAATCTATTTACTTCGCGCGTTCGCGAAATTAATAGAAAGTTAATATACAGAGTTTAGAATACTTAGACGTCATATGAGTTTTGCTGTTATACGAGTACATCATGAACTTCGTTTCAGTTAATGTGTGGGGAGGATTTACAAAATTCAGTTATACTCTAAATAAACCCAGTGACATTAGAAGTGTTACACGCAGAAGGAATCATTTGTTTAACTTGATTTCTTGACAATTTATATCAGAAATGAAACGATAACATTCTGAAAGAAATTTTCTTAACATGTAACACGAAAAAAAAAAATGTTTTTGGCTACCCCGTAGGCGAACACACTGCGGTACACGTCTAGGTATCGACAAAATCAGATGGTCCATATCTGATTGTGGCACCTCGTTCCAAGCAACTTGAACTTCCTTGATCAACTGGGCTGAAGTTTGTGGAGGATAGTGTGAAGTGGACCGTCTTCTCCCCATGATAACCCACACATGTTCGATGGGGTTTAAATCCGGAGTTTGGGCTCATAACGCGTCGCTGTCAACCTCCCTCGAATAAACAGAAGTGGTTTTCTGTTACCATAAGCAACAACCCCCCAAACCATTACTCCAACAGTCTTGTGTATGTAGATGCCTCTCAACAACAAACCCAATATCGCGTTTGTATCCACGCCGGCGTCGTACCTTTCTACGGCCATCCTGCATACCTAGGCAGTCGCGATTGGCCGCTGAAGACATTATGCCATTCTACTTCCCAATGCTGCTGTTTCTGCACCAGTTCAAGGGTTGAGAACAGTGGTCCGCACTCAAAGGAAGCACTAATCGTGGACGACGTGAAAATGCTCGAATGCGGCGATGTATGTTGGTTTCCTTTCACAGCAAGGAGCAACACAGAGTTACTCCGAGCTTCCTTACCCGTGCTTCTTGCAGAAAGTGTTCGATACACTAAAGCACCACGCATGCCCCACGGGTCTCCTTCCCTTCACCTCTCGAGCACCTACCTTTTAGCGAGTGTTTGATGCACTTTAGAATTTTTAAGATTACGTTCTGGTTGTTTCATAGTTGGTTCTGGTTACATTACAAAAATTTTTTATTCTGTAAAATGAAATAATAAATTATTGTTTCATTTGAATACGTCGGAAGAATATTTAGATATTACAGATCCAGAAAGTGGAGATATATATCGTCTTCTATTAAACAAAGAAGACATTCATAGGGCTCACACAGGTTGGTTAAAATTAGTAAAACAATATAACAGGTATAATAATTTATTTTTTATAGATGAACGGTATGCTGCATCATTACTGTTTCATGGCAAATGCAACAAAAACGTAATATCTTTTCAAACGGCAGGACAGTCACAAAATGTAACATCAGAAATTGTAATGGAACAAGAATCAGAAACGATACTGGGAACACAGATTCCAGATTTTAATCATCCATGAAAACGAAAGCATATAGGTACATACATGACAATATAGGTAATGAGCTTGAAAGTCATGGTTATAGTGTAAATCCACTTATTATTAAAAATAAATGGAAAAGCTTAACACGCAGTTATAACAAAGCGAAGGACACCAAAAGCCGTACAGGGCAAGGCCCTACACGATTAATGTTTTTCGACTTATTAGATGAGCTTTTAGGCTCAAAACCAACCAATACTTCGACAAATAGTTTAGATTCGTTAAGTAGTAGAGAAAATACTCCAGAATCAACATATACATTACATAGCTTGAATGATAACCTCGAAGCGGGTAGCAGTAAAGAAAATTGTACAGCTGAAATTACTAACAAATATTACGAAACAATAAAAGAAAATTAAAACTTGAGTGGATGGAGATAAAGAAGGAGGAATACAACCAACGACAGCAACGGCATGAGGAAATAGTGATGTTAGAAAAGAAGAAACTGGAAATTGAAGAAAGAAAATTAGAACTCTTACGAGAATATTTAAAAAAAATAAACAATAATGTCATAGTTTTACTTGTTACCTATTTTTAATCAATAAAATAAAAATAACAATATACTGTTTTTGTATTTATTTGCACAGTAATTACATACTTTTAACAATTTTAAGTTTACATTAAAGGGAAGTTTAAGGTGGTTGGTTGAAATCATTTGTTTCCGTCTCAATGAAATCATTTTTAATAATACATATATTTTTCATACATAAGACACATGTAGACATAATTATTTAGTAGAAAGAGATATATCAATATTGTCAAGTTTCCTTAATCTGCGAAAGTCCAAAGGCTCGAATGCGGCGATATAGTGTACGCATAGTAATACGTATAACCTTCTTCTACAAACCATTGGCCCGCGATTTGACGCGTTGTGGCAAAACGATCTCGTGGAGGTAGTTGTCTGAAGCGCCTACGCCTGACGCTCTGTGGTACGCCGCGGTTGACCAGTTGGTCTTCTTTGTGTTCCTCTACTTTCTTTTGTCCACACACGACGGCCAATTTCGCGATAGGACAAAACAACATCTCGTTGGGCGACAATTCTACCCCTGTCAAAGACACTAACACGAAATATTTGGTTTCGCAAAAAAGTATCAATGATAAAAAGTTGACATTCCTATCATAGCATCATTTTGATGCCAAAAAAACAAATTGAAGGAACTAGGTACTCCTTCTGGGTGTAACACTTCTAATGTCACTTAGTATATATAACGTTATGATGGGAGTGCCATCATAATGTTTTGTAACAGTGTCTTAAGATTAGTCATGTAAATATTGGTTGAAATGGAACTCGAAATATACGACTATCCAGTTTTCCTTTCTACAAAGCTTCAAAGCTCACTAATTTCACGGGAAATTGATTGTAATTTATGCAGGTGTCTCTTATTTAGTTCTCTCCCAGAGCGTGTTACATTTAATCCAGTTTCCATTGAAATGCCTGCTCGTG
>SMLS01070794.1:0-46518 GCA_004785975.1 Popillia japonica | reverse complement strand
AATAAATGGATTATTATTATTATTATTATTATTATTATTATTATTAAGTCTACTTTCTTTTCGGGATCATACTTATCACAAAATTTAGCAACTTTGTCAAGTTTATACCTACCGTCTAGCTTCAGTAATAAGCGAGATCGGAATGGTGAGGATCGAAAATGAATGAGGTTGTCTTCAGAAATGTTAGTTTAAGTTTTTGGCAGGATAGTCCCAAAAGCTTCTCCAAAATTCAAAAGCGTAATACTGTCTTCATTAAATGTATCAATGAATTGGAGGCGATATAATGAGTACATGGTGCTACACCACCTCTGCCATTTAAAATTTGCAAAATGATTTAGATTAAATTTTGCAATTAAACACATGAAAATAGAATACGTATGTATAATAAATCGACAGGATAAGGTTTTATTTTATCATCTAATAATGTAAGACAGAGACAGTATTAAATTATCTTTGATATATTTAAGTATATTCATTAATTTGGGATTTAAATAAAAGACTGTAAATCAGTCGGTATTCATCTTGATATGTATTGATTCTGCTGACGTAAGTATTCAAGTTACTAATTTTAATGTTCAAATCTTTAATGTTTATGTTTTACAGCATGCCTAGTTATTCCAACACATTTTCAATGCACGTTTATTTTTAGAACGAAATGCGTTCACAATGTGATAAACCATCCATATTTATACCGCATATACATGATTAGCCTGAAAACAATTCAAGCGGAGGAAATTTTCCATTAAAGTGTTTACTACAGATACTGATTATTTTCAGTATAACAGATTGCAGCCTATCATTTCGCTGTATAAATAGCGACATCTTCAGCATACCACATGAGCTACATATGAGCATATATAGACTTTGGTTGGTAAGTCGTTTATCACACTTCGCGTCCTTCAACTTAACGATCTGTTAACACCGTTTGATGAATAATGAATAAAGCGTTCCTGATGCATATGGATTGGAATGCACTTGATAGTCTGTTTACGTACATATATACATACATCGTACGATTAACATGGGATATATTTTGCTTGAAAAGTAAGTAAATAGAATTTCCCGAGGTGTTACGAACCAAGATTGATGGTAAAGTTTGGGAAAATATCGACATAAATCAAATCGGACAAAAGTGTAAGGTCTCTTATATATCATGGTATAAGAGTTTTCAAATAACTACCATGCAAAAACGTGAACTTACGCACTCTTCCTGCACTATATATGTATGTGCACATCACCAGTAAAATACATTTTTATGATCCTTGTAATGGGTTTAATGGTCGGTTAAGTTCCGTATGTATATGAAGGTTAAATATTTATTATGTCACTGACTTTATCTTGTGATTTTAAGGTATATTTAACATAAGTAACAAAAAGAGATGTACGTCAAATTTTAATGGGATGTAAACAGAAAGCATCGTGAAAATAAATTTAATCAAATTTATGAGCCCAATCAAAATTTAATACTGCGGTTTACGATATTTACTAAATCTGATGGATTTATTGACGTCAACTTGATCGAATCATTTCGTAATCAAGCAAAATTAAATATTTTGGAGCAATTATAGTTTGATTGTACGTAATAAATGCGAAAAAATGGTTAATTATTGTATATAAAGTATTCAAGGAGGTGCGAGACATTTTCTGATAAGGTAGTCTACACGTCTGACGTCTTATCGCAATACTATTTGGGATATTATTATAGGTATTATTATTCAGGGCAAAATGCTAAAAGTAGTTTTAAGAAAACAGCGAATTTCATATTTTATTGTGAAAAAGGATAGAAAAATCAAAATACAGAATACATAAAACAACTTTTCCAATATCTACATCAATTAATAGTGGAAATAAAAAGATAATTGAGAATATGTGCTCTGTGTAAACGCAATATACAACAGGACCAGAAATACTGCTAATTTTAAAACTAAATGAGCCATCATTACTAGATTACTAGGAGAGATATTAAATAAGTCCTTAAAATATCAAATAGATGGCGTTCCTAATATGACAATAATTTACTTTTAGTAACTGTTGTTTATCAATGTCTCAGCTAAAGCTTCAGCTAAATCCATCGAGAGTGTTAAATTTTATATTGGATTGAAGTAAAAAAGCTTGGTTTATTTGAGACAAATGGAAGAAAAAGTTCCATCCGGTGAAAAGCACTTCTGTTTAAAAATATTAATACTGCAAGAGATGGAAGCAAACAAGCCAATAATGAACATCGTTTGTGACATCCAGTGCAAGTCGCTTCTCTCAAAATGATTGATAGAAGAGAATTGATAGAAGAATTGATGGAAATGATGGACGAATTGTCTAACATTTGCGCTCATTGGAGAATAAACATAATCGTATCATCGAGATGAAGGATAGTTTGTGACTTTTTCGTCGAAATTCCGACTAGTTTATACATAACTATAGACAAATCATGTAAGAGGTGAAGCAGTGTGTTATTAAGGTAACCTGGCTCAGAAGAAAACAAAGACGGTAAAATTGGCCTACAAGGTGGTGGCTAGTATGTTTTGAAATGCATGCCTAATAATCTACATGGATTACTTGCAAAACAAAAATTCTCTTCCAACAAGACAACGCACCCGTGATCCCTTTCGCAGTATCAATAGCGGAGCTCGTCGAAGTAAAGTTCCATCTACAGCAATATCCACCGTATTCGCTAGATTTGGGCTCCAAATTTAAAAAACATTGTTCAGCGGAAAATGGCTGACTTCGAACAAGGAGCCTACATAGAGACCTTTTGAAATACCACATTTTAGACCGATTAAAATGGCTGAAAAAATGCATAAGAAAGTACATACAACTTGATATCCAAATTTATTAAAATGGAATGAGATTCCCCAAGAGAGGATGTTATAGCTCAAATTGATGAGAAAGCTTCAATATCCCCCTTTTTGAACTGTTGAAAGAAGTTCGAGAAACGTAGAAGAAAGTATGTCTAGCTGAAAGGAATTCTTGTTCAAAAATTATTATGATATTACTTATTGTACCAACCTGGCATCTGAACTCGTAAATGTGCATGTATGCCTAATAGAGACGATAAAATATGTTTATGGCTACTTCTAGCGTAATAGAAGAGAGTAGATAGGTATGAATGAGCATGTTGAAACCAAAAACTTGAGTTGAAAGTTATAAGTGGTAGCACATAAGAACGTGTCATGTACACAATAATACAAGCACTAAAACTATGTTTACGATGATTTTCAGCTGAAGCGGTTACGTAGACAGTAATGACGTTGCTTTGATGTATTATTTTTGTAATACCTTCATTTTCGAATATAATTTTTTCATGGTGTGTAAAATTTAGAGACCACACTCACTTAGGTTTACTAGCGATGATTACCATAGTTTGCCGATGCTTTGTAATTAATTCATTACAGGCTAAACAGTTTTCGTTAGCTCTAATGAAGGAAACACAGAAACATTTTTAGTAAAAAAAAAGAACAGAAAAAATAAATTGTTTATAGATACATGATGTTGACGTAAAACATTCCAGTAGACTTATCAAAGATGACTAAAACCATTAAAAGGCGAATCGGTGCCAATCCTTATCAATTAATACTTTTTTACAACGGCCTACATCAGGAAAGTAGGTTAAAATATTTAACTTTTATTGACGTTGATAGCTTGAAATTATTGCTAATTCTGTAGAAAAACGTGAGGTTAGATGGAATTCTTTTCACGGCAATTGCACTATGTTTCAACAAAAATATTCATAGAAACTTTCTGAAAATGTCTATATTCTAATTCATGGAAATCAATTAATTACCGATTAGACTATTATGATAAATTATATCGATATTTATCGATAGATTGAGACATTTCTATGTAGAAATGATTTGTCGAATAGAGTTCATCTTCTTCATTTTTATCCAATCAGTTACAATTTCTGTAGTATGCTACAGACATATACTCAGTGACATTAGAAGTGTTACATTCAGAAAGAGAAATTTGTTCAACTTGACTTTTTGGGATCAAAATGACTATATTTAAAGCATGCTATGACAAGACTGTCAACTTTCATCATCATTTTTTGCGAAAAATATGCTCTTACTTTTCTGCGAAAACATTCATGTCCATGAGCGTCGACTAATATAGAAAAGTTTAGTTATTGCGTGGACAGAAGAAGGTAGAGAAGACCAACTGGTCACGCGAGGCGTACCACAGATCATCAAGATAGGGATTTTAGACAACTAGCTCTACGAGACCGTTTTGCTACAACGCGTCAAATCGCGGACCAGTGGTTTGGATAAGAAGATAGACCTGTTACTATGGGTACACCACTATATCGCTGGGTTCGAGCCGGACTTTTTTCATACCGTCCGCGATTAGTGCTTCCATTGACTGCTGGCCACTGTCGTCAACGATTTAACTGGCGCAGAGAACGGCAGCATTGGCAAGCAGAATCGTAAAAGTCGTGTACAGCGACGAATCATAATTCTGTCTAGGTGTGCGCAATGGCCGTAGAAGGGTGCGAAACCGATGTGGAGAGCGATGCAATATTGGGTTTACTGTTGAGAGACATGTAAGTATATAGGACTGTTCGAGAAATGGTTTGGGTGGCTATTGCCTATGGTAGCCGTACATCACTACTGTTTATTCGAGGCAGTATGACAGCTGCACATTATGTAGATGATGTCCTACGTCCCCATATTGCTCGTTGAACTATAGACTTTCTCCAAGAAGCAGGAGTTAATGTTTTGCCGTGGTCACCTCGTTCCACGGATTTAAACCCCATCGAGCATGTGTCGGATATCATGGGGAGGAAACTGTCTACATTGCACCATCCTCCACAAACTTTGACGAAGTTAATCAGCGACGTTCAAGTTGCTTGAAACGACGTGCGACAAGCAGATATCGACCATCTCATTTTGTCGATGTCTAGACGTGTACAGGAGTGTACTCAGTTACAGTGTCGCCAAACACATTAACATTAATTTTTTTCGTATTATATGTTAGTAAAATTTCTTGCAAATGTAATCATTTCATTTCTGATGTAAATGATAACAATTATAACATTGCCAAAAAATCAAGTTAAACAAATGATACCTTCTGGCTGTAACACTTCTAATGTCACTTAGTATACGTTTAATGTGTACACTACTAACATAATTCATTCGGTATCTCTTATTTTCTACATCTAACAGTTCAAACTAAAATTTATGGATAATTTTATACTAAAAAGAATGTTATCACAAAATCTAGTGTCAAAGTAAATCACTGTATGCTCCATATTTTACTGGCGTAGACGGAATAACCTGCACTACTGAAAGTAGAAATACGTATACATTTATGGTTATGCCAACGCACGAACCTGCAATAAAACTTTATTATTATGCGAGTACCGTAGGAATTCATAAAAAGAACACAGCTTGAACCGGTATGAGGTCAACTATGTGTCTAGGCACGAGTACAATATGTATGCTATAGGAGAAAAGGATTAAGGGCACTCGCTTGAATAGCCCTTGAATATTGATAAGGCTTTGTCGGTTTAATATTCTCAAATATGTGGTGAATTCACAGAAATGGCTGACTCCTTTTACGTGTAAGTTTTATACGTTCACATTAATGCAGCGATGTGTTGCATTAACGTTAAAGTATGTATTAAAAAGTTACGAGTTCCTATACTTAATGTAAACATTTTAAAATAGAAGCTTTCGGAAAATATTAGGGTTTGAAATTTTACGTAATATGCAGTTTTTTGCATTTTTTGTATTTTTATCAAGGAAATAAAACAATGTATTCACAAGTCTTCTACATTTCGGTTACACAATTGTCAGGACAAAATTAAAAATCTGGATTATATATTCGACAAATAAGTAAGAAAACTGAACCATGGATATTTGCGGTGCAGCCGCCTTTGCACAGATTGGAAAATGAAAAATGGTGTACTAACCATGGATTGGTCACCACAGTCACCTGATGCGAATGCTATCGAGAATGTATAATCCATCATGAAACGTAAACCTCAAATGAAGCATATATGTATCTTCAGCAAAACACAGCTATCTCACCATATGACGCTCTCTTCAAACATCTAATACTTATGTGGGCAACAACCGGACCGCGAGACATTTTGAAAAACCCAATTAAAAACAAATTACACTACTTACTCATACTCACTCCAAATGAAGAAGATCACGTGATATGGGGTTTGTCGCTTGCTCTTGCGGAATCAAGTGAGCGAGTAACCCGAGTAACGGCGATCATCAAAGAGTGAGGCGGCAAACTTCATAGCCTTTGATATTTTCCGCCTCACTGGCGGCGCAACAAAAGATTATTGCTTCTCAAATATTCTACACTAGACGATTCTAGATCATACCTTCATTTTGCCTATATAAGCGGGTGGATGGCCCGAACTTTATTATTTATTTGCCCAATAGAAAATTCCAATTACAGGACAAATATGTATATAAAATAAAGTAAGATGTACTATAATTTAGACAAGCGATATGCTAGCGAACTGCTAGTGCCGTCAATTTGCTTTGTGACTTTGTGTAAGTTTATCGAACAAAAAGTAGATGCAGAGTGTCGCCAGTTTCAAGAAAAATGGACTGAAGAATTCTTTTTTAATCTGCACAATGGTAAGCCTATATGTTTGCTGTGTAATGAATCCATTTCAGTGATGAAAGAATTCAATATAAAGAGGCATTACTCAACTAAGCATCCTATGTAGCACTCACTAACAGGACAAATAAGAAAAGACAAAATCCAAAAGCTTACCGCAAATTTGGAAAAATAGCAGCAAATGTTTCATAAACAAAGAACACAACTTCATAATGTTGTAAAAGCTAATTTTATAGTTAGTTCAAAATTGGCAAAGTCATTAAAACTACTTGCCGAAGGAGAATTTATCAAGGAGTGTACGTGAGAAGTTTGCAGTGTTTTGTGTCCTGAAAAGAAAAATAAATTTGAAAATAGTATATTAAAGAACGAGTTTCATAAGGCATGATTTTGTCGCACGAGTTCAAGTTTAGAAAACGAGCCGCAGGCAAGTTTTCTAATGAACGAGTGCGACAAAAAGCCTTATGAAACGAGTCCTTTATACTATTTTTTCTATTTTGCATTATAAATTGATAACAAATACTTAATAAAAATCTCATTAAAAAAGTTGAGTTTTATTTTTATATGAAGTTGGTCACATTGACATTTGACGAATTCAAAATTCAAATTCGGCTATTTAAATTGTCTAAACAATATATTTATGAATATACATCATAATATAGTCTCTGTAAACTGTAAAAAATGAGTGATACTGAGACAAATTTATCTTGTACGCCACAACAACTGCGTGAAATTGCGGACAACGCCGTCATAAATTTATTATCGAAAAAATCAAAAGCAGTATATGAAAAATGCTACCATCAATTTGAACTATGGGCTGTACAGAATAATGTCAACACAATATCTGAGAACATTTTATTGGCATATTTTGAATTACAAGGTAAAAATAAGAAATCTTCTACCTTATGGTCTATGTATTCCATGCTTCGTTCTTGCTTTTCCATTTATAAAAATACAGACATATCAAAATATATTAAATTACGAGCCTATTTAAAACGATTCTCTGAGGGATACGAGGCTAAGAAATCTAAAATTTTATGCATTGAAGATATTAATAAATTTATAGAAGAAGGTTCTGACGCATTGTATTTAGCAATAAAGGTACGATATTATTTGCAAAATGTAATTTTTTATGTAATGGATTTAATTTTAGATCGTTTTAATAATGGGTTACACAGGTGCCTGTAGACGAGATGAATTAACAAATATGTCCATACATGATTTAGAATTTAAGAGTGATATTATTTTGGTGACAGTACCTAAAACAAAAAATAATATCGTAAGAGTTTTTGCAATTACGGATGAAAGATGGATTACTTTAATTAAAAAATATGTCGCCCTGCGACCAAAAAATATTAATCATTCAGATTCTTCCTTACATATCGCAATGGTTATTGCATATCGTGCCCGATTGGAATTAATACGATTGGCAAAATGCCAAAATTTATAGCTGATTTTCTAAAATTGTCCAATTCAGAGCTTTATACTGGACATTGCTTCAGACGATCTAGTGCTACACACTTAGCAGACGTAGGCAGTGATTTGCTGACTATAAAACGTCATGGTGGATGGAAGTCATCTGCGGTAGCTGAGGGTTACATCGAAACATCTATGAAAAGTAAAGTGGCTGTAGCACACAACTTATCAGGGCCAAGTACATCTGGTCATTCTAGAGTTATATCATCGAATGATTCTCAATCACAAGAGTCTACCATTAGAGCCAATAACATAACTAAGCAAAACTTTGTTACGAAGAATTTACCTGGCATAACAATACATGCTCAAGATACTTGTTCCGTCAGTGTAAATGTATACAATAATTCCACGTTTCATAACAATAACAATGTAAACTAAATTTGTATAGAATTTTTGATTAAAGTATTTACAATTTACATGCATTAAACGTCAACTTTGCTTTCTGTCATAATGTATTCAATACAGCCAACCTATAGAAATGAAAAAAGGCGTATCACAATGAAGCACTTTTCGATACGCAAAAGCGTGTTACAATAGCGTTTTTATGAACGCAAAATAGAAAAAGTTAGTTTGTCAAGATGAACTGTTGTCCGACGTATAGAAATGATGGTTAATGATATAAAAACAACTTTGACCGTATGGCTGGTTTTAAATAATTTTCCATAGCATTAGACGAGAGCACCGATTTGTCTGACACAGCTCAACCGGCTATATTTATTCGAGGTGTTGTTGCTGAGGAATTGCTTGCTTTAAAGCTGCTAAAAGGAACCACTACAGGAGAAAACATTTTTAATGAAGTTCAAAAAGTATTCACAAGTTTTGGCTGGCTTGCACCTCTATGGTCGGCTTACGTGAAGGTTTCATCGGAAATTTGTATGAAAAAGCAACTGAATTAAATGTGCAAAAAGATGATTTAATAGTCTTTCATTGCATTATCCACTATTCGTCTCCAGAATGTTATGAATGTGGTAGTGAAAACTATCAATTTTATTCGATCCCGAGGGCTTAACCATCGTCAGTTCAAGGCGTTTTTGGATGAAATATCAGCCGAATAGGACGACGTACCATATTATTTTGAAGTCAGATGGCCAAGCAAAGTGAAAATGCTGAAACGGTTTTACGAGCTTAAAAATGAGATAGCAGATTTTATGCAAATAAAAGATAAACCACGATCTCAATTTAGTGGCCCAAAATGGATATGTGGCTTAGCATTTCTAGACCTTTACAGACCATTTGAATGATTTAAATTTGAAACTTCAAAAACAAGGACAGTTAGTATAAATAATTTGTATAGCCGTTTGAACGCGTTTCAGAACATATGTAATCCGCTTGAGGCACAGATGCTGTTTGGTAACAGTTACCATTTCCCCACGCTCTATGAGTATGAAAATACTGCATGTGCTCAATATGCTCAAGAACTCAAGTTACTGTCGGGGCAATTTTCGAACAGATTTCGCGATTTTAAAAACATGAAAGACAGTTTCAATTTATTAGCTACTCCAACAATATAAGTATAAAATGCTCCAATACACTTGCAAATGTAGTTGATCGAGCTTCAAGACAAGTCACTCCTAAAATCTAAATTTGAAGATGTGGAGTTGTGTTTTCCGGAGCTTAGAAAATTCACAAGAAGACTGGTTTGTGTGTTTGGCAGTATGTACTTATAAATGCGAACAGTTGTTTTCAATGATGAAAGTAAATTAATCAAAGCATCGTACAAGGTTGACTAATTTGGAAAACTGTTTACGTCTTTGTATCAGTGGAATTCATCCAAACATCGATGGATTACTTTCCCAAATTCAAGCTCAAGCGTCTTATTGATTTCGTTGTCGCTATTTAACTTTAGTAGTTTGTAATAATTCCAAATTTCACGATTCAATTATAATGTTGTATCTATTTTTTTCATTCCATTTTCTTATTTTAATAAATTGCAACATTAAAAACATCGTCATATTATTTCATGTCTGATTATCGCTAAAAATTATGAACACACTTTTAAATGCTGCCTGCGAACGTGTTTGCACACTAAAGTTTGGTCCACAACATGTCAAAGTTTGTCCATACTTGATCTAATGCATAGAAGTTAGTGGAAAGCATGACCCAACAATGTGAGGCAATTATCAACAACGGTGGGGATTGGACTCGTTATTAATATAATGCGTAGGAGTATTTTGTATGTAGTTCCTACCAGTTAATAAATTTTTAGTTGTTGAATGACTGTTCTTTTAAAAACAGCCGCAACGTTCTTACCGGACGGACTGTAAATAAATTAGAACCAATTCTACTTTATAATGTTTTTGTTTTCTTTTTTAAAATTTAGGATTGAATTTCTTTTTGATGCAACGTAATTTCTTAAACTACTTGCCTAATCTGAAATATATATTCATTTTTTAGAAACGTTATTATTTCCAATAATTTGTAGCTGTTATTTTTTTTTTTAAATCGAAATAATTTGAAAAGGACTGATTTTAGAGGAAATAACCGAAAGTAGTAGATATCTAACTTATTTTAAAACGAGTGCAATTAGCACACAATTATTATTTGCAAAATTTGAAACTGGAATCGCCATATTCTTTTAATTGAAACTAATTGTGGAATGCTCTGTATATTTATATCTCGTTTGTATTTCGTCTTCGTGAGATTTCAAAATCGTATGTAATTGACTAACTGCCCAGTCAATTACATACGCAGTTTATGGGGAAGTAATAAAACTAGCATTCACTTAATGGTCTTATTCAAACTAAATAATGTATTTTTAACTGATTTTACGGGGTACTTAATCTTCAAAGGATACTTGATTTCGAAAAACATACAGAATTTATGAATAGTATAAATTCATAAATGCTGGTATTGATGTCCATTGAATTATTTATAATACTCGCATTTCTTGATACTACGATGAAAGAAGTCCCATGCGCTGCAGCCATTTAATTCAGTTGCCGCAAATTTAAAGCAATTTATAAAGCAGTATAGTTTACGACCGACGAAACCTTAGCATCCCCTTCTAAAGAGTTACCTTAACTTGACCCAGATGTCTATTTCAAATGCTGTTTCATGTTTCGCGTGGGTGCCATTCTTTTTCGTAGTTGCACAAATGGAAGTGGGTAGCACTCAAAGAAGTACATATAACGCCCCGAACGAATTGGTAATTACTTCTGGGAATATCGCTTGAGGATTTTTGTGTAGGTGTCGATTTCTATTGACGAACGGATATAGACTTTGGGGGCCACACTTTAATCTGCCAGCAATAATATTCTCGGTGTGAAATATGAAAGAGGTTTTTATTTCGTGTCGTATCTTAGCTTGAATAGAATGCCAATCACCTATACAAGGGAATACAATTAGGATACAATTACGAATGCCGAAAGATCAACGGCAAACCCCGTAATTAGTTGCGATACAGACTTTAACTTTTCTAATTGGATCTCCTAAATAGAAATTAGAAACGACAACCGTGAAAATTAGATTCCTATCGTGTTGCTTTCAATCGTGCTTAGATAAATTTGTGTAAGGTTAGTGTTTAGTAATTTACTACATGCATACACGGAGAAAAATTTATAGTATTTATAAGTATAAATATACTGCATTTTAGTATAATTTATTGCTATATATAGGACAGCAACATAGCATACTAAATTTAACAATAAATTTATTCCTGGAAATTAAGTACCTATTATACTTCAATTTACTATATTTTATAGTAACTTTAAGTAAATTGCCTGTACTACAATTAGCAATAATTTGTACTAACAGATTTACAAAACCTTTTCACAAATACAAAGACCGCGTCATACTGCATCTCATTCTTTTTACGTACGAGCGCCTTAAACCTTCTCTCTCTCATTTCATTAGTGTTCCAACGTGCATAAATTGAAACTACCTTTATTTAAAAACCAATATAAATACTTTTAAAAACCAATGAACTAGTTTTGCTAGATGTTGTAAATTATTTTTATTTAAAAATTTCATCAAATGTAGCAAACCTTTTGTTTTAATCTTAAAACATTTTGTTTTAAGATTTTAGGAACAAAATTGTTGTTGGCCATTAAACACAGTGTTCGTAATTTTAATACAATTTATACTATTCATAAGTATAAATTTCTAAATAAAATGTTTTGCTGTCACATTTTTCTCAGTGTACGTATGTCTAAGTAATATAAATAACATATTGCATGTATTGTTTTAACTTTCAGCACTTAAATGATGTTTAATTAATAAAATGATTTACAATTTTCAGATATATGATGACGAAACAACAAATAAATACAGGGAGATCTATGTTTGGATTCTGCTCTAAATATGGATACTGATTTGTCTTTATAATGTCACCAAAAATGATATTTACCTTTTAGAGTTATAGGTTTCGGGGAAAACTGTGAAAAGATACATATATTATTTTGGCGTAATTTTGGCATTAGTATCCAGTTTGACCAGAACGTAACGAGCAAGTAATTAAGAGCCACTCTCTCTTCTGAGAATAAGACAAAACATTTAGGAATCGTAAAAAATCAAACACTAAAAAATTGCTTAAAATTTAGAGCCTCTCGAATGATAATTACACGGTACTGAGCTTCAATCAAGCGTCGAAATGTTCGGGTACGTAATTGATTGATTCAGAATTACGTCGCTTGCAGTATCCGACTCCTTTACAAATTGCTCGCTTGTAAAGTGTACGGAACATTACATTAAGGCAACTTTTCATTTCCATCTTCATTTTATCACTAATGTCCGTACCCTTTGTAAGTGAGTAATAATAGGTTGTATATTCGGTTAACGCCTGGTGGATGATTGCTGTATTATTTAATGTCATATAAAATGAATGAGTGTCAAAATTTGTTGGAAAACATGTTAGTTAAGCCGCTAATTGTACGGTTGGTCGTTGAAATAATGCCCGTACTCAGTGCGGCCACACTAGAATATGAGCTTCTGAATGTAAATGATATAAAATGAGTTGATGAAATATACGAAATTTATAAATAAGTATACAAAATTGTAGGTTTACAAACGTTACAAGGTAACCATAAGGTAACAAATGATCACGATGACGGTAATTTGATTGGTATAAAAAGTGATCTGTATGCAGACTACGCAGCCATGAACGATTCCAGCATGGCTCAAATATTGTTATACTGAACGATTTAAAATTTTAATACGAAAGGCAATGAATGAAAGAAAAATGAACTAGGGGGAATTCTGTTTAAACTATTTTATTGAAGTTATAAGTCCATGTACTAAACTTTCTTGGAACTTTTTCAGGATCATATCACTTACGATCAGTAATTATAAAATATTGAATTGTTTTGAAAAATTTGATTCTGCAAAAATCTTATAGTCGTGGAAAAATTTAATTCTATTGAAAGCGTAGGAAAATATTCAGAATGGAATTCGGTCAACTCAACATTGTTATCCGCGACAGAAGTGATTCAAAAGTGATCTGAAGTATTACCTCGTTGAATTCCATCATTAAATTGTTTATTTATCTGTTCATATTGACGTTTATCTTTAACACACCACCTATTCATAATGAACCACAGTTAGAACTTATCTACGTCCATATGAATTCCTATTATACCTCAGTCACAAATGCATTATTTTGATGGTTTGATTACATCATGTAGAAGTGTGTAATAATTAGTAATTAGTATCTGACAAAATACATATTACAGTTTTTATAAAATTAAAAGAGAATAATACAAAGCAAACGTTGAAACTGCTGACTACTAGATAAAGTGGAACTCTACGCTTGATGATTTCAAAGCCATATGTTGTACATATATACAATGCAAGCAACAAGATCGAAGCGTTCTAAAAATCTGAATATGGAGCAACGACCTTACATAGGGGTACGAATAAACGACATAACCTTACATTATCATATAAATAGACAATAGACAGACTAATACACTATTTGATAGCAAATTCAAACGCATTATGGGTAAAGGTCTAATTCAGAAGAGCATTATGAAGCTCTTCGCCTCTTGAGGTCTGGTCTTGAAAATGGTATTCCTTAGGTATGACAAAACAATAAAATCAAAAATGATGCAATTTCGAGATCTATTTTTTATCCAGATTTATGTGGTGGTGCATTGTTTAGCCGAATATATCTAACAAGGGAAACACTAGGGTTGTTCGACACGGATTTTAATGAATCTAAACTGCGTTATAGAGAAACTTTTCCCGAGTACCCAGGTACGAGCTTTTATCAGAACGCGCTCTAGTTTTTGAGAAAATGAACGTTGTTCACTCAACGCGCTAAGTTCAATAATGTTAGGTTCTCAACAAGCAAGTCTTTGTAGCCTAGTGGATAACAACTACGCCTACCTCGATGGCTGCTCGCGTTCTGTTCCTATCAGTACATTTTTTTTAAATCTTATTGTGCACAATATTAACAATTATATTTCATGCAAATTATTCATAAATGATATTTTTCGCTGTCGTAATTTTATTATTAAATAAATTGGAAACAAATCTGTATTATGGCGTGTATTGGGAATCTATTTATTTTTAATTTTGTGCACAATAAGACAGCCACCGGCGTGGCAGGCGCAGATTTTATCCATTAGGCTACGAAGGCTTGCGTGTTGAGAAACTAACATTATCGATATAAATAAATGAAGCGCGATCACTCTCTTCTAGTATTACCAACTAGAACGTTATAAGAAAAAGAGTTAGTTCTGTTCTTTGCTGCTTCTTTACGTGATCGTTTCCTTACAAATTATTAAACCTTGTAGAAACACATCTTGTTCGTTTTTAGACGGACTCTCATAGAAATTTTTAAAAATATCTTCTGACACCTGCCAGATGTTTTGCTGGGGACCAGTACATTTTTATAGCTTTTACAGGCTTCCCCTCACAAACGATATTTCTTGATTTCAGTTCTCTTCTACACATGTTTCTTAGGCGTCGTTGCTTCATCCATTAATTTGTTCTAGATCACCCTTTACTTATTAAGTTAAAATTTAAAAATGTAATAATTTGAAGAATAAGAATACACGTGCTACTTACATACTTCTTTATTTCACCTTCAACATTTTAAAAACAATTAAATATGATCTAATATTAAAACAGGTAATGCGTGTCAGCCCTCTACTGACTGAGTATAGAAAACACCTTCTAGCGACTGAGTGAAAAACAACCCAAGTCATAGACTAAAGTTAGTTCTGCATTCAGTCGATATTTCTGTGGCCGTATAATGTATGCTTGATAGACGTCTGCGTCCAATCGATAGACCTATGTCTTTTAGGCATTGTTTCATCTGTAAGTTAAATATGCCAAAAAGTCGAATAGACCTTTACCCACAATGCGTTTGACATTGATGTCAAATAGTCTACTAGTACGCCTATGTATAGTTCATTACACCATATTCTGATGTGGCACGCTTAAATCATTGTCGCTTGTATTGTATTTCAGCTAGTAGCACGCTAATTATTCTACAGCTACAATACTTTCAAAAACACAGTGTCTGTAACATAAAGTAGCAGTAACTCATATACATATGGTATGGAAGTTTTCTATCGCTAGAGCCTTTCTCAATAATAACACCAAACGGATTTTTAATATTCGAGTTAGATAGCTATTACCAATATTTTTTATAATAGTTTATAATTATTTGGATACAGACTGTGTACAATGATAAATGTATCACTATGTCAATACTTCTTACAATGAGTGCTTTTACATTAATTTCAAATGTGTATCTTTTTATTTAAAGCTAGAAAATGAAATACAGCAATTTAAGAAACGTAAAATCCATATACATAAATATGTCCATACGCACATACATACGGATACATTTCTGTCAACTATTTTAGTTTATTGTTCAGTGTTTTCAATAAACGTTACAGCGAATATAATTGAGTGGCCTTGAATTAATATAGCATACCACAAAACAAAATAGTTTGAACGGCAAATAAACGTTGATTACGATTTAAAAACTTGATTCAATAAATTATCAATGAATAAATTAAATAATTCTCAATTAAGGTATAGGTACATATGATCTTATACAAGGATGTTCAATTATATAGTATTGGTATATTAATTAAAGCGTTATTTCTATAAAATTCAATCCAATACAAACTAAAATTAGAATAAAAAGTTCAAATGTATAAAGTGTGTTAGTAACCCAATCGCCTATTCGTTTTTACTTCTATACATAAATAGTAATTTTCAACATACCTCGGCCATTGTTGGCCCGCGAATATATTCCACCAGGATGGTCGCTTTTGTCTAACTTCTGGTAGTGTAGGTACCGCTTCGACGACACCTTTCTTCCGTTTCCTTTCGAATTTAATGGCATGCCACGACTTCCGGCGTGACTTTTTGTCGGTTACTGGTGCTGAATTATCGAACCACTGTTTCTCAACATCTTCCTCGACGATCCAAGGATCCTTTTCATGAACCACGTGCAATACCTGCGAGTTCATGTCTCTGATCGCATATCTTTTTGTCACACGTCCTACTTTTAAGCCGCCAAGGACGAGTTCCACTGCAAAAACGTAGGAGAGAATCGTAGCGTCTATGTTACGGTTTCTGTTTCCGTTATATGTCATATTATACAGGTGGATAGAACTAATGATACTGTTCCAATGGAATAGTATAGTTCTGCGATAATTATGAATTGCGGTTAAAAACCGATTAATTTTCTGATAATGTGCTTCTTGAACTTAAACATAGTATTATCGTGTATTTATAGTGCGGAATAATTTTCTTTATAAACATTTTATATTATTCTCTATGTATGTATATGTATAAGGATAGTAATTTTATTGATTCCTATGTGTTTGGTATTCGTGTCGTGAAATTATATAATTGTGATTGCTTTTAGCTTTCTCTGGTGTATGGAATTTGTGGTATATTATTGTAATAACACTATTTCTGATACGAAATTGTTATCGTGACATGGTTATTCAGTGGCGTGTAATTATCGCTAGACGATATGGCTATTCAAATTAATAAGTAAGGTTGATAGGATACTTTGTTTCTTATGGTGGTGGCTTCAAAAACAGTACAGACTTTCGCTTTGAAATCTGAGATACACTCAAAAAACAAACTGAGCCCATTACGTTTAGATTTTTGTAGTTTTATATAGATATACAAGGTTATCATAAAGTAAGGGATGTATTTTAAATTATTGTTTACTTTATTTTATTTTTTGCGAGGAAAAGCTCAGATGGAATAGAATCTCGTCCCCAAAAAATCCTTAAAAAATCGTTCAAAAAGCTCCTCATGACAACAAGACAAGACTGATTTTATCATTCCTCTAGAAATACAGAATGGAGAAACCGTATCTGTAACTGTAAACGCTGAACGACACTTGCAAATATTAAGAGTTTATCCATAGCTGCAAAATAAGCACCACAAAATTGAAAACATCATTTTTATACAGGATCGAGCACTTCCGCATATTTTCCAACCGGTCAAAGAATTTTTAACCATCTTTCAACATCGTGTGTTAGGATGTGATCTCGTAAATTCATGACCACCAAGTTTACTGTTTAGAAGACGACCAACAACGCTACAAGAATTAAAAGATAATATTACGGAAAAAATTTGTGCACTTTAATCAGAAACGTTACGGAATTCTGTGTATAATTTGGAGGAAAGGATGGTAATTTTACAACAACAAAATGAAGGTCATATTAAGCAACTGCCGTAACTTGTTTTCGGCATGCTAATTCCCATTTCTTAAGCCATTAGATATCATTTATGTTTTGTTATTAACTTAATTTGTGTTGAAAAGTTATAATAATTTAAATTATATTCCTGATTTTGTGATAACTTTATACATGAAAACAAAGTAGAAATATAATCGGTTTTCCTTTGTTTTAAATTATTTGTATCACATTTGAAACTATGCAGGTAATATAATTCAAGTTATGTCAAATAAAGTCACAGCGATTACAGTTGCCCAAATGTTTTGAAATATTTAAATTTACCAAAGTAGATTTTTAGTATTTAAAATTTCACCAAAATAAAGATAACAGATGCTGTCGTCCTTGTTCGCGTAAACAAATTTGTAAAATAAATTCACAAAAAAAAACACTCTTTGAAGCCTCACTAAAATGCTAAATCACACTATTTGTATTTAAGAGTTCAAAACACCCGTGGAAAGGTTTGGTACGTTTCAAATGAAAATTGCTGCATAAATTTTTCCTCACTCAAACCAGAAGAATTTCCTTAGAACTTTTGCAGTTTATCTCTGCAAAACAAATAAAATGTAATACCAACTTACGTAGGTGTGCTAGAAGTTAGTACTCAAGATTTAATACTCCATTGTCGTATGGCGTAAAAAGAAAAAAAAAACAACGCAATAACAGCAAAAACGTGAATTGTAATGTTTTACTACATAACTGCCAGCACCAATTAAAATCTTCTGCAAGATTAGAAATCTAGTCTAAATGAACCTACGGCAATGCAAAGAATCCTTGCTTGCAGACTTGTGATGTGATATAGTTTGTAAACATTTTTAAAGAATATGGAACACACATTTGGAATATATACTTAACTCCGATAAAACTGATCGTGAATTGGAGATTGTTATAGTTTTGTGTGGATTAAGAGCAGATACAAATTTCTCGTGAGTATTTGAACGACTAAAAAGAAAAAAATGGATTTGATGTGTAAAATGAGATATTTATAGTAGGCCGAAAGTTATGTGAACCCATAAATTTCTGTTCTATTCTAAAATCATTGGTATTTTCACAAGGAAAAATTAATTGAAGTAAGACTAAGTAACAGGAAATCAGTTTATATATAAATAATAAATCCATATATGTACATATGTACAACATAAAGATAGTAAAATGTATGATGGATGTATAAATACATAAACTTAAACCTATGCAAATACTTATATCGGTTAATTTAATTCATTGCCACTCCCAATGTCAACGAGTTGGTAATTCTTCGAATTTTATTATATTTCCAATTATTTGTTACAGAAATATCTACACGAATTTATTCAATAGACTTTCTCTTTATTATAAGATTGGCAAACGTTCACATCCTGCAGATTATCTCCGTTAAATAACAAGAAGGAATAATACAAAAAATGTTATCAATTATTCACGGTGTCTGTGTTTCTAAAAGTATGTTCTATGTATAAACAAATTCCTACCAACCAGAGAAATGCTTTCCTACAATGTGTATGTATATTAACTATTACGTAATTAGAAAATATTTTCCGCATTGCTTCGGACATATACACTACTGTGCAAAAGAAACCAGCACCTTACAAAGTTCATGATATTTTACTAACAACACATACTTATTCAAACTATGGAATATAATTTCGTGCTGATTATGAAATACATGTAATCCGAAGAATAGATATGAGCTATTTACTCTTTCCAGAAAATTCTTAATTACAAGGGAAAATCATATTTTATGGTCCGCTTGAAGCGATTTGTAGGAAGGATAATCCGTAGAAACTTTGTTGTAGATAAAAGTATATTAATAACATCGAAATTTTATATATTCATAGTTAGTTCATAGTTAATCATCATACGAAAAGGTTTGGTATATTTTAAAAATAAATTTGCATTTTTGTTTTGTGTAAGTCGGTATTCTGGTTCGTGTAATTCAACCTATTGAAAATGTGCAGTTTGTAATCATGAAGAAGTCACAAGATGCCACAAATATCTCTTGTGAACAGGCATAAAATAGTTGTGTTACATGAAGAAGGTTTTATTTAATCAAGCCCAAATTGCAAAACCTGTTAAGTGTTCACGGTATGGTACGGAACGTTTTTTTAAATTACATCATTACGAAATCGTAAGAAAGTAAGCAGACACACAGGACCTGGCAGAAGTGAAGGGCACATCCGTGCATTCTTCAGCTATGAGAAGATCGTTGAAGAGATCCGGTTTACGAGGATACGTGGCAATAAAGAAACCTTTATTGAGAAAAGATAATAAAGCCAAAAGATTAAAATATGCTTTAGACCATAAATCCTGGGGAAACAATAAGTGGCGTGAAGTCTTATGGACCGACAAATCTAAGGTTCAACTGTTTGGCACAAATAGACGTCAATATGTAAGACGAAGGACAGGAGAATCTCTTTTGGAACCATGTCTACAGGCAACTGTAAAACATGGGGGTGGCAATGTATTGGTTTGGGGATGTATTTCTGTAAGCGGCGTTGGCGATCTCATCAAAATAGATGGCAGATTAACTGCAGAAGCATATAAAAAATATTAGAAGACCATGCCATCCCTTCAGAACTACGCATAATAGGCGAAATTTTTTTATTACAACACGACAATGATCCCAATCCTGCTTTCAAACTAATTAAAAATTACTTGGCCCAACAACAGAGTACTGGGTTATTAAGAACGATGGCTTGGCCACAACAAAGTCCGGATGAGAGCATATTTGGAATTATCTCGATCAAAAGAGGTATGAAAAATCACCCAACAATGTGAAGGAGCTGTGGACAGTCTTACAAGACGAATGGACCAAAATCCCCAATGAATTTATTCAGAAACTGCAACGTTATTAAATTTAATGGTGGCCACACAAAACACTAACATTCGCATTTGAAAATATTAAAACTGCTCAAGTATAAGTAGCAATCGTACTAGATATATAATAAAATTTTCTATTGTAATTATAAATGATTTATTGATAGTACCTCGCATTGTTGTAGAATATTCATAGGTGATGGTTTCTTTTGCACAGTAGTGTACATATATTGTGATAAAGATTTGCTGAAATCACTTATAATATAATAGCTTTACCATGTGCATTTCCTGCTTGTGTGTTGGTAACTACAATACTTTCATATACACCTGTTAAGAATATAAGTAAGTGAATACAATGTAGTTATGTAATATCTCGTGTTTCCAACAAAAACGTTTTTGTTGCATGATGTACAAATACTATTTAAATTATTGCACGTTGCAAATTATGTAACACTTGTGTGTTAGTTGTTGAAACAATTATAACCGAATTTGGAAATCTTCACGTCTAAATGTAGGTCACAATTTATTTAATGAGTCGATGAAAATATGCGGTAATAAAAGTGAATTGCATAGAAGTATTTCCCTAATAAGCACTTATCAGATTAATCGATTCGATATTGTTCAGGTAATACGAGAGTTGGTGGGAATATTTTTGGAATTCAACAGTTTCAGTAATGCAATTCCAAGCGATTGACTTTATTTGGATTTTGAGGTTATGTATTTAAGCAGCAGAATTACTTATATTTAATATACATATACCTGAAATTCCAGCTTGTAGGTAGTATTCAATATATTTCCAGTTCCCCTACCTATGTATGTAGATCAATAAAACAATATCCACCTCCTTCAAGTCATTTTGTTAAAGAACACATAAAGGTGTTTCAAAGAAAACTGCAAACAATATTAAAATAAGTATATGACAATACTTGTCAAATACTATGTATATTGTTGCTGATTTTAATTCACAGCTAATTAAAATATAGACATTCACTTGTAAAATTCTTAATTTCGTTACGCATGCTAAGCATATAAAACTTTGTTTAAATAATGTAATTAGTTACTTTACTTCCTGTAGTAGTCAAGCACTAGGAGAGAATATGAATACGTAGATAAGGACGCAGTGAAAGATTCTTTAGATCATCAAATATGAGTTTCCTAGATTGCCATCCTCGGGATCTTTTGAATTGTGTTGTATATTTTAGATAAAGAAGATTTTGAAAAACAAGTAATCAAGGGCATGATACCAGTTAGCGTGTCCTTTCTGAATTTACAGTGATGCTCGGACATTGGTAAGTGGTTGCATAATTCGAAGACTTTGGGGGGAAGATTTTGGGGCAGTATAATAAAAATAGTCTGAATTGGAATAAGCAATCATATTCAGAGTATTCCATTAAAAGGAAAACAAGTAATACAACTCCTTCATATCCTATGACATCACTTATACATTGAATATTTGTAGTGCTCAACTTTCTGAAGCTGCGACATTCGCTATGCTCTTGGATCTTGTCTCAGTCTTCGAGTTGGCTTGGCAGTGACAGCCTGCTGTTTAAAAAGCAACGCCCTTAACTGTTCTTATCCGCTTCTATCTGTCCGGTAGTACCTTCAAGATCAATAAACTTCGCAAGTTTTGCGTTCTCAATCCTATACCCGTCGGTGTTCTGTAGGGCTCTTTACTGGCACCTAATCTGTACGTTATGTAGACGCCAGATATTCCATCTAGATATGATGTCGTGTCATATACGCGGTCTCATTTATCATCGCCTTCTCCTCATCATTGCTCAATGCTTGCATAAAAGGAGATTGCTGATCAAGTCTTCTTAATGCGATGCAATTCGATTTTTGGATAAACGTATCCCCTTTCTTCTCACCTCTCGACTGAAAGCTGGTGTTTGGGCACCACTTCCATAATATTAGGTCCAAGTTCTTGCGCGTAAGTTCTGTTCTGTATCCATTACTCTATCATAAAGATTGCTGGAGCAAGCTATGTACACGGTATTTCTTTTATGGTGCCTAAGTGTGGTCCAGCACCAAGTTTACTCAAGTTAACAACTCAATACTCGGCGGAATCGGGTGCTGCATGGTTGTAAAAACATTTTCTTTTGTGAGCAATGTGCAGCTTCATCAGGATCTTTTACTCTATTCTGAGTGAGCATGCGCGGACAATAACCAGAAGGATGTTAGAGAATGCTTTTTTGGATGTCAGTAACTCCTTTCTTTGAACAACTAGAGCAATTGGACATGGGTACGTCTTCTACTTGCTTTCAGACCATGTGCGTTCTTGATATTGTGTAGATCTTGCCCAAAAATCACACACAAGTGATCTATAAGGTGCAAGTGCGCCATTACTACGATTATTTCCCAATTATTAATGCAAATTCGTTCAACTGTAAAAGTGTTATTCGAAAATCGTTTTACTTGTTTTGCAATAAAATGATTTGTAGCTGATAGTTGTTTTATTGATCTAATACTGAAGAAGAAATATCAGAAAATAGAAGTTAAGCTGTTTCCTTCATTCTTACTAGAAAAGTGTAACGCCACAAGTACTTTAGAACAGCTCTTCGAAAGCCCCGAAGACTGCTCTTTTAAATTCGCCATGAACAACGAAATTTGATTTGTAGTTATGTAAGAATGAAGGAATAGGCTAGATTTTATATTTTTGTAGATCGTTTCCAAATATATTCCCACAAGTTTTCTCGTATTACAGTTTGCCATAATGATCGCAAAACTTAAAATGTATATGTCAGACACACTAAATAAATAGTAAGGCTATAAATTAACTAAAAGAAATTTGAAATACGTTTTCAAACTAACTGACTGTGCCCAGTATGTGATTACGCAGAAAAAGTGAAAGGAGGCAGAGTAAATTGGAAGAAATTTTAGAATTCAATTCCAATTTAAAAAAATTAAAAATAGGAATATTAAATTGGTATTCATTTAGTATGTCTACAACTCTTTAACTAGATTACATAATTGTTATCGTTTAAAAACAACAGTGATAGTTTTTCATACATTAGACAAATGCTGGTTCAATTATACTAACCTAGGTTAAGGATTAGTCATCTAATTTAAGTAAATAATGCTAATTTATTCAGAAATCTCGAACGATGTTATGATTATGAATATCATAACTTTCATAACATACATAGATGTAGTCTAGGTTTCGTTATATTGAATTCAAGTTTTTATAGTTACATTTTTTGCAGTAAGACTTTTGAAAATTCGTTATAAACAGCCGTAATAAAATACGTATCAACTTAACGGATTTACCGTTAGCAATAATGCAATTAATAACATATAGTATTAAAAAAACTCTTAAAAGCTATTCTAAATAAATATAAATCAGGAAAGTTCGTTGCTGTTTTTATATTATTCGCATGTGATTTTATTATCTATAAAAAACCGCAAGTTTACAATAACAAGAAACCAGTCCAGACTGGATAGTTCATAAATATATAAATATGTATATAAATACAATCTTACAGGTTTATGAATTCACATTGTAGTGTGAATGGCTGAGTAACAAAACGAGATATTCCAATAATTTTCAGAGGTGATTATACGCCGTTAGTTTCTTTCGTATAGTCAAAATCTAAATATGGATCAAATTAGTACGGCTGAATAAACAACGCGGTGTAACTTGATGTGACGGGTAATTAATCGACGACTATAGGGCCTCAAAAACATGAACATGATCAACTAGACATTTTCCCAATGAATCATATAAGAGCTATCAATTTCCACGTTTAAATATTACTCCTAATATATTGTTATAAAAGATGGTCTAATTTGTTATTTTAGTTAGAAAAAACAGTTTTGTGCCTTTTTAAATAAGTAACAGTATGAATCACAAAATGAAGTTACGATACTGCTATAGGGATCAATAGGCAATAAGAGAACTTTCCAAGATTAATATATGCCACCAACTTTAGGGAGCGCTGTTTTAGAACAGGTTTTTTAAAATCTGTGTTGATAAGATTGTTTCAGTTCGTTTGTCATTTACGTCAGTTCAGGACTTTCATACGACTTCCGTTTAGGTCTTAAATGTATGCGGTGATTGTTGTTTCGAGTTTGATTATATTTTGTAGGTTTCCTTAATATCGTAATTAAGTTAGTGATCCGTGATACGCGTGTGTTTCTTACGCACTGATCATAAAGACAGCCTTTAATTTTCTCTGAAATCTAACAATAAAAGGCCAAGTTTTGTACTTAACCTAGCTTCCGCTTGTACTCGTTTAGTAGTTCCAAAAAGATATATAACAGACAATATCATATTAAAAATAACATGATATGAAATGATTACGGAAAACACAGACGATGGAAGAGGATGACTGGCATTGTTAATAAAGCATGGTAGCGAATGAACAGCAGCTAAAGTACAGAATCTGCGTATAGCATCTGTGTATATTCCGCCATACTTGTAAGGGAAGAAAATGGGATTGAAGAAATGGAAATGAAATTGCCAACCTTTTACTAAACGCAGAGTTAGTTGTTTTGAACACTCCTCAGCCTACTAGAATTTAGAATTCAGAGCAGAGACGCAGCGTGGTGGATCTCACTTTGGTGCCGCCGGAATTGCAGACGTCATATATTTGGGAAATATTGCAAAATACGTTGGAGAACGACTATTTCTTAATTTTGATGAAGGGGCTTTAACGGAGCAACAAATATCTAGGCAATACACCCATAACCGAACAAAAACTCAATGAAGAAACCTGAATGGAGGCCGACGTCGTTGAAAAGCACAATAAGGAAGTTTTTTGAAAAAAATTCTAGCTAGAAGATTAGAATGGGCTTTACAATGCAACCGAGCCCTACATAGCAATCAATGGGGGTTTAGAAAGGAAAGAAACACCGCAGCGGCTGTATGATATGTCGTAGCTAAAATGTGTAGTGCTGGTTTAAGGAGCAGGATGATATTGTGTTCCTGGACATTTTGACAGCATAGAATAACGTTAATCCTGAGATACTAACAGATGGGTTGTCGGTGGCTAACGTATCGGTGAATGTAATACGGTCTTCTTTCTTGAACGATACTCATCAAATCCACACAGGGTTGATTTCGAGTTTAATGTCTACACAATGCGAACAACAATGATTTAAGCGTGCTAAAGTCACTGAATATGGTGAAACGAAGTATATATAAGAGTAGGAATAATCAACATAACCTAAACTAATATAAATAGACAAAATGACAGACTAATACACTACTTGACTGCAAATTCGAATGCATTATGGGTAAAGGTCTAATTAGAAGACAGTTTTGACAAAATTAGAAAAAAATATAGATGCAGTACGCTTCAATCTTTGTTGCTCGCACTGTATAAGCTCGCTACCAAGGACGTCTGAAGAGGTGGATATCGTATTATACGCCAACAATTTAATAGTGCTGGTTAGGGATCAGACCTTCAGGACATGTTCCGAGACAAGAATAATAATAATAATTCATGCCTTAGCATCCCCCAACAGCTTGCGCCAATTACAGGGGGCATCGGCTGACCATGAGTTATTATTACGCCTGCGGCTGTAGACCGACTTAAGATGTTATCTTTCCGCATTTGCCGTGGAATTTGGGAAACTACAGAAAATCAAATTCAGAAAGAAGGCACCGGATTCGAACCCGGTACCCCCAGACTGTGAAGCGAGCGCGCTAGGCACTGCGCCACACAGCGGGTATAATAATCTGGTGACAAGGATCGACAATTCGATATACTCACATGGCCAAATTTACATTGCTGAATTGTAATGAAATCGAATCCAAAATGTTTAAATTAAGTAAATTTTACAAGAAATACTATTTAAATAAAATTTCCCAACTGTCGTTTATATCTTACTTTTTCCCTAATTTTCATTTCTTACTCTTAAATGTAATTGCCACCATTACTAGCTGGTGCTTATACAGTCTGGGTGTATAATTAGTAACATTTCGTTCTATACTCGAAACCACGAAAAATGAGCTCTGCGTCACAATTTGATGTATCTAGTAACGACACACATTTGTAAAATAATTAGTCAAGATACTTTAAAAGATAAAGATAACAATATAAATGTATGTATGTCATTCGCCCATAACATATCGGTAAGACTGACCTTTCATTATCCCACTGTATTCAGTAATGTGTGGGACAAAGGCAGAAATGCAACAAAAATGAGGTTTCTACACCAACAACATGTAAGCGTACTAGTGCCTAGTTTTCATTGGTAGAATTAGTAGTAGAGTATTATGGGTAAGTACTAACTTTCACTATAACTCTACCAATGTAAATGGAAATGGTAGAGTAAAGTGCATGATAGCGGTAGACTAGAGTGAGATAGCACGGTGGTGGAGTAAAGACCTGTTTACACCATGCTACATTCATACTTTTCTATACTATTTTCTAGAAACTACAAAAAATAGTCAGAAAAAGTATCATGTAAAGGCCACTTTACAACAAACTATATTAGATGCTACACTGTTGTAAAAACTAGATCCTGTCCTATTTTTGTTTCTAAATTGATACTAGAACATGCGCAGAAGTTCTTTTGGCAGATTGACCAACATTGAAAAATAAATACAAGTTTAATACCTATACATATTATTGGAAACGAAGATAGGTTATGTTGGTCAAGTTGATAGAAATTAAAAGCTAGTAGCGCCACCACGTATTGATTTGTTGTACTCCCACCTAAAACAGTATTTAAAAAATCCTATAATAAGAATCTAGTATAGAGAAAGTGTGAATCTAGCCTGGTGTAAAGTGGCCTTAACTCTACTCCATTTGCCTTCTCCCACCATGATTACTACTCTACTCTATCGGCACTATTGGGAAAACTTTTTAAGATTGCAGCGCCCCTATCGGCAGTACTGTAAGCCTTTTATGTGGGATAACCTGTTACCATTACACCTGCTTTTATGGAGTTTAAAATTGTTTTTGTTAATAAGTTCTGTCAGTTTCTATTGTATTTGTGAGATTATTGTGTTTTTTTAAATTTTATAGACTATAAACTAAAAGCTTTTTAGTAATATTTATCAAATTAGTGATATTATGTGGTAAAACAAAACTAGAAGATCATTACAGTAAACTGTCGCCTTGTGCTTACAGACCAGTGCCTTGTCTTCCGAACCCCATATAATACAAGGGGTTTTTGAAATTAGTAGTAATGGGGTGTAATGGTCACATCCAAGCTATTTTGTGGTGTATGCGTTATATGACAAATCGTTTGTTAAAATACCTATAAAATTTGATGAAAAATTTGCCACCAACATGCTGTTGACAACACAAAACCATTTTTTCAATAAAATGTGGCACTACAGCTGCAATAATTAAAAAAATATTTATATAAAATTATTGACAATTATTGTGCAACATTTTTACACAAAAATTAAGAAATCTATGTGTGTATGGTAATATATATATTTTACAAGTAAATTAAATATTTTTAATCTTTTTATAAAACGTGTTTCTATATACCTACATTTTGTTGATTTTTTTGTCTTTTGATAGAACAAAGAAAATACATGGCTTTATTGTTTGTAATTTAAATATACAATTGAATTAATTGTTGAGAACGTATGCACCTATTAAGTCCAAAAATGTATATTTTGGGATACCTTTAAGAACATTCAGCAATTATTTACATTGTCAATAGATGTGGTCCGTGTTTTGAAAGCAACAATCATCGATTCAGTTATAAATTCAATCTACAAATTACTGAAGAATCTTTCATCGTTTAATATCGGCGCTGAAAGATTTGCACACACGCTATAACGGCCGGCACTAAGCAATATGTATTACTCTTTTTGTCCATGACAACAGAATAATAATTATAAATAACAAACAACATCAATAAAAAAACAATTCACAACTGAGATTAACAAAAACACAATGTGTGTGTAAAACTGTGTAAAACCATCAAACAATTGAAACGAATCCCACATGAAAGTGTTCCACAAACGGGCACCAGATAGCGTATTGCGGAAGTATAGGAAGTATCGCCGATACCAATGAAAACAGTATTGCGTCAGTCGAGCACAGTAAAACTCAATATCAAACAACTTCTGTATTCTACCAGGTAGCATCTACATATTTGCAATTTACGTGAAAACAGGAACTTTACCAAAGTAGGTAGGGTCGAATTAGCTCGACTAAAAGTGCGCTAGTTACTCTACCACTAATTCTACTCTCTAGAATTGATATTAACGTTATAGTTTGACACTTCCGTATGTACGCACCATAGCATTTTTGAAATACTACCGAAAGTATGATATCTAATATGAATCAGAAGTACTCATTTATTTCGTACGTTAATTTATTGACGACGTAGGGCTCATCTTTAGTGATTTCGACATTATATGTAGATTTTCTATGGATACTGCTATTTTAGATCAGCTGTCAAATCTGATGGATTTCTAGAAATTATATGGACATATCAACGAATACATCGTTTATCAATGCTCACTAGTAAGACGATTACAACCATGTTCTACATACTAGATGGCGTAGAATCCGAATCTGCAATGCAAAATGGGGGGTTCCCATTTAAGATTTCACAATTGTCCACTTCCACTCTGCGGGATTTTCTCGAATCTTATTAAGATCTTTTTTTGATTTATTTGATGCAGTATTTTAGAGCTATTCCGTTATCCCACGATAAAAAAAACTCACCCAGTATAATTATTAGAAGGATATGAATCATTATCAATTACGTAGGTGTTATCAATCTTCGCTTATCTTAAAGGTGATTGCAGTAAGAAAGCTAATGCATAATAAAATGCAGCGGACTAAATTATTTTAGTTGATTTTTTTTTGGGTTTTACTTCTAAAGCAACATACTACTACCAAGGCGCTGTATTATGCATACATACATACATATTTTTCCGCATATTTTGTATGCTTAAAATATATATGCTCCCGCAATGCTTTGTTTTGATTTCCGCACTCGTAGGTGCCACACCATAAAAATATTATTACGTAGATACATACAAACCTACGTGGTACATACGCAGATAAGCTCTCGGCATATTAATCAAGGTCGGAAACACTGCAAGTCTTCTAGGCGAATTGTAGCGTTGCGTGACCTATGTATGTACAGTGGTGGACATGAAAATAGAGCCACTGGGTTAAAAAACATACATCTATCGTAATAACAAAGTAGGATACGATGATTACACTGCCACTTATTATTGAAGTCTATAAACATGCCGATAAGCATAAGCTACCGAAATGACCGCAAAATAGCGTAGGCATGTTGCGGGAATTCCCATTTTGAATGAATCCCGAAATTTCGTCCTGGTCACAATAATAAAGCCACTTGTTCAACGCAGATCTAGTGATTTAAGCATAAGGTTTACTGGACGTGTTTTTGCTGTGATTACCTCAGGTAGCGGTACTTATTATTGAGAACCATAGAATTCTTAATACATTACATAGATTTACTTAAAATGAGACGAGCACGTCATTCCACTTCGACTGAAGTAACTTAGATTTTAACATTGCATAACCAGGGAATGTCGCAGGACAAAACATCAAATATTGTAGGTTGTTCAAAGAAAATGGTTGAAAATGCATTAAAACCAGCAAACGCTAAAGAAAATCGCAGATCGAAGCGAAAAACTATGCCTTAACCAGATAGACAAATTGAGTATGTTTCATGCGCAGATCCGTTCAAATCATCTACAGACATTAAAAGATAATTAAAGTTAACCATTAGGGCAGGTACGATTCGCTGACGACTACAGGAAAACTACCTGCATGGAAGGGTCGCCAGAAATAAATGGAAAAAGATTTTGTGGAGTGGTGAAACTAAGATAAATATGATGGGTTCCGATGGTAAACTATATGTTAGAAGACTACCACGTACAGAATTGCTGCCTAAATATACGAAAAAGACCAACAATCATGGCGGTGACAATATTAAGCTGTGGGGTGCGTTTTCGTGGTCTGGAATGGGCCCAATTTATTGTATCAGAGAGAATATAGACCAAAATGAGTATGTTAACATATTTCAAAATATGATGTTGCTTTACGCAGAGGAAAATATGCCGCTAAAATGGGTTTGCCAGTAAGATAATGATCACACGCATACTTACTAAAAATTTTTTGAAGAAGAAAAAACAAACTTATTAGTATGGCCCTCACAGTCTTCCAGCCTAAATCCCATAGAGAATCTATGGAAGGATTTAAAAAGGGCGGTCTGGAGATACAAAATAAAGAACAAGGCTGAATTATAGGAGATAGTCCAAAAAGAATGGTACGCCATTTCAACAGCTAGGTGTCGACAGCCGATTGAATCCATGCCAAAGTGGTGTCCAGCTGTTATCTCTAACAAAGGGCAAGCAACTAAATTTAGCAGCTGTGGTCCCGAAGATGATTATTAATTATATTCTGTTGAGGCTCTATTTTTATGTCCAACAGACACCAGTCAATTTTTGATATCTTCTAGCATTTTTTATTGAAAAACAGAATTCTACATAACAAATCCTGCATTTTTTTTGTTTATAAATAGAGTAAATATATGTTGTTTATTTTTGTCTCAAATTCTATGCTTTTTTTTGCACCATAGAAAATTGTTGATTTTCTTAGAGTGGCTCTATTTTCATGTCCATCACTGTATGTATTGCAACGAGTTCGAATGTGAGTTCGAAATGGTTTACAGTTTTTTTGTAGTTTATTAGGACAAATAGCCTTGGATTAGGAAGTGCTTTATTAAATAAGTTTTAACAAACAATGTCGATGACGCGTGTTACTGGTCAATAAAATATTGAATAATGTAATAAACAGGGAGAAAGAATGACTAAATTATTTTTAACTGCCGTCTCCGCGATTATCGAGTTTTTAAATAAGCTCAATTTCATGCTATTTATAAAAATGATTATTGTTATCGTTTATAATAACTAATATTATAATAAGTATCTCATTGTTTTTTTAAATCTGAGTGTGTAATATGTTTGCCCTCGTCACATGAGTTATTAATTAGGAGATTTAAATAATATGAGTTGTAAGGATTAATCGTGGATGTAGTTCTCATTAAGCAATTTTATCGAAAACAGTTTATTTATAACTAAAAAAAAATAAGAGCATATGACTAGCTGTTGCAAAAGCAACTCAACAACAACATCACTTACATGATTTTACTCAGATATCATACTTATCCCAAAACCGCCAATCAATGAAATTTAATGAATTAAATTGTTCCAATTATAGTTGTGTGAATATATGTATATTCGGTACTGTAACATGCAATTTATTTTTGAATCAATGAGTAATATTACAATTTAAATTATATATATTATATATGATTGGATCAAGATTATCAACCCAACACCTGTATTTATATGTGACAGTTAAATATAAATTTAATGGTAACAGTAAATAAGCTCATTTAAACTGGTTTTGTAACCAATACAAATACAACTAGTGAATCTAGCTGAGGTCGGAAGCTTTAGTAGTCTATGAATACACTGTAATTTTAAACACTACACTAATTGTAAGTAAAGATAGATGTAGATTTTGAAATGTATACTGCGTAACGCGTAGTTTACGCTACAATATCTTTATAAAATGAACATTTTTATTTTCAGTATGTAATTGCAAAACTAATATCTAATATATTAGACAGCGTAGGGAGTAAAATATTTCCGAGTAAATAATATTACAAAACTTTAGTTCTAGAAAGTGTTGTTTTGTTGATGTAGAAGTTTCCTAGTACTGAAGAGTAATAGAGTATTCACTGACCACAAATGGATCGATTTCGCTAGTATTGACTTAATGAGGCTTGAACCATTTATTATTATGGCTAGTTCGGAATATAGACATCCATTTTATATAAGATACCTCGGCATGAATTTAGGCAACTTTTATTTCGGATTATTTTCAAATACTGTTTTTTTCTGATATACAGGGTGTTTCAAAAAGATGCGGCATATGAAAGAGGGTGATTGCTCAGGTCATTTTATACAAAAAAGTTCCTATAAACATAGGTCCGGAAACGCTTCGTTACCGATCTACAGCGTGTCCATAAATGTAGTGCATGTCGGTCATCTCGGCATTCGTATAGCGATTCATGATAAGGAACAACAAATTCGACACATACAAAATTAACCAAACGGGTTAAGAAGATCCTAATATAATGGGGTTTGTAGCCAAGGTTGTGGATTCTCAGAGAGAAATAAGAATCATTTATCTTATCCTTAAGCTTTCGAATTTTATTAAATTCTTCTTCAGAAGGTAGCTACAAAGTAATATTTGAGCAATAGGGAACAATAATAGTTAAACAAGAAAAAACTTACGAGTAAGAGTCGGCACCAGCCGATACAAGTAATAAGTAAGTTTTTCTTGGCCTGTGACGTGCCAATACGCGCGCCACTGGTACGACTAAAACATCGTGTTGTTTTCAAAGTATGTGTCTCCCACAGCTATTAACACGCCTAAACTTTCATTATGATATCTCAAGTCGTTTTGGAAAAATCTAATTTTTACTGTTTTTTTTTAAATTAAACTTCAACACGCTGTAGATCGGTAACGAAGCGTTTGCGGACCTATGTTAATAGGAACTTTTTTGTATAAAATGACCTGGGCAATCACCTCCTATTGACGCATCTTTTTTAAACACCCTGTATAGGGTTATCATAAGGTAAAGAATATGTTCTAAAATAATTATAACTTTTTAACAAATTAAGTTAATAACAAAAAATAAATAAAATATAAATGCTTAAGAAATAGCAAAATAATAATAAATAATTAACAAAACTAGTTGCGGCAATTGTTCCAACATAACCTCCACACAGCACACAGCATCCCATAACATTTCTCGTTTAATTGCAGCAATTTGCCCCGTAATATTGTCTTTCAATTTTTCTAAACATTAAACCTTTTAAATAATCCCACAGATAATAATTTGCTGGATTAAGATCAAGTGATCTTGATCTGCTTAACATGTCTGCTGAAATGTCTCCTTAACATAGGATCTTCAGAGTTGGTTTACAATTCCTTGACTGTGCCTTGAATGTGCCGGAATGCTCCATCCTGCATAAAAATGATGTTTTTAATTCCGTTGTACTCGTTTTGCGGTTGTGGAAAAACATAATCTCTTAACATTTGCCAACATCGTTCACCGTTTACAGTTACAGACACGGCTTCTTCATTCTGCATTTCCTCGTAGAAACCTTCTTGAACAATTTCTTGTGGATTTTCTGCAGATCAGGCACTACAGTTTTGAGTATTGATTCCACCATTCATAGTAAAATGTGCCTTATCTGTCCATAAAATACCTGATAAACATTCGGCTTCAATTTCCATCTGATCCATTACTCGCAAAGAAAAATCGTGTCTAGCCACCTTTAATTCAAACAGTATGTTCAGTTTATGTGGATACATTTATAGAAGTAAAATTTTCCAAATCGTGATATGCGGCATTCGATTAGATATCGCGTTTGCACTGCTGTGGATTACTTCTCGCTGTTTCGTGATATTCAAATTGCGGTACGCGTTTATCTGACAGGGCTCCGCTTTTAAACCTATTCTCGTGGGAAATCGTAATCCAGCGGTGAAATTTTTGCAGTATTCATAATAACACTAAACTAAACCAATTTTTGTTTGTAAATGCATTCCCCACACTTTTCTAGATGCAGAATTTTGATTTCAAAGAAGGCATCTTGTTAGTGGACGCAGTCTTTATTTCTTGAATATGAATTTAACAAAAATTGATTAACAATAAAATATTTTTTATGCCAAAAGCATTATCTATGATAATTAGTGAAATGGTGGGTGGCGAGTGGGAGGCGAGTGTTCTAACCCGACCTCGTCAATTTTAATAAAATTTGGCAGTCTTTGCTCTATTTTATTTTACTAAGTTTTTTTAGCGTATTGTATTCTGTAAGACACGCCATTTTAAACTACTATAAACATGAATGTATAGTGCTTTTCAAATTGCAAGAAACTAACTTTTAAATCCTTAATGCTTTTATTGCCCCTCAGGTAGTAATACTCTTGAGAAGAGTACTGTTTACCTGCTTAATTACACTATATGAATCGCCGGGCCGTATTAAGTATGAATTACGGCCTCATTTATTTTTATCTGATTATCTTTTACGCAAATGATATATTGGCAATAATACTTCAACTAATATCCTGTCATCTAATTGTAATTATTGTTAATGGTACTTGGGGGTAGGTATATATACATGTAATATTTAGTTTACTTATCATTTGTTGTTAACATTTATTGCTGTATACTTATTTGCATTTTCACGAACATGTGGCGACCTTTTGCTGAGTGTGTTAGTGATCGTGATGTGCATAGTGATGATGAAAGTGGAGCACGGAAGAGAAAATATTTATCACAAGATGCAAAGCAGATACTTCTCAATATCTATAATACTCTGATGGAAGCAAATAACGAAGGACAAACCAAGAACATTCAACGAACGTCGCAATTAACCAAAGTGCCTATTGGAACAATATACAAGACAATTAAAAATAACGCAGAGCCTCGAAAGCAAAGAAGTGACAAAGGAGCACCGAGAAAAATTAAAGAGTATGAAATTGATATTATTAGGCAACAAGTATATTGCATGTATAGAGAAAATGTTGTACCTACAATTGAGTCCTTACATAAAAAAGTTAATGATGAAACTATTGATATCCAATGTTCAAAAACAACCTTGTGGCGGACGTTAAAAAAAGCGGGTTTTAAATTTTGTACTATAGATAAACGCGCCACAATTATGGAAAGTTCGAGGTTGCAGAAAATGCGGTACGAATACTTGATGGCAATAAAAAAATATAGACAGGAAGGGCGATTTATATGTTATTTAGACGAAACGTGGTATGATACCCACGACACTATTCGCAAAGGTTGGGTAGACAATTCAGCCACGTGTCAGTTGGACGCGCCGGTTTCGAGAGGGAAGAGAATAATGATTCTCCACGCTGGGTCAGAGAAAGGGTGGATCGCGCAGCCGCTATTATCTGCAAAAAATGTAAAATGCTCTAGCTTGGATTACCATGAGGACATGACTTCATCCTTATTTGAAGAATGGTTTTGTATTACTTTACTGCCAAATTTACCAGAAAATAGTGTGATAGTAATGGACAACGCCCCGTATCATTCACGACAGCAAAATAAAGTTCCTACAAAATGTAATAATAACAAATATATTAAAGAATTTTTAGAAGCAAATAATTTATATTATGAGGAGCATTATACAAAAAACCAATTATTAGAAGTGATGAATACAAAAGAATATTTGAAGGATTATGTGGATAATAGAGCAAAAGAAGCAGGACATACAATTTTACGTTTACCGCCGTACCATTGCATTTTCAACCCAATTGAATTGATATGGGCCCAACTTAAAAATACCATAAGGCGAACAAATCAAACGCCTAAATTTAGTGAAAGCACTGTAACACACATAAAAAATGCGATGGAACATATAACTGCTGATAATTGGAGAAATGCCGTTAAACACGCAATATCAAAAGAAAACGAATACATGGATATGTATGTACCACCTTTAATTATAAACTTGCAATACAATTCAGAGTCAGACTCAGATATCGATTTCCAAGACGACTCAATCACATCAGATGATGATTTGTGAAATACGGTGTATATTAAGTATTATATTGTATAATACTGCCACGGTCTACTTTTATATAAACATGACTTACAATTTTATTGTGCATTACCAACTAATTGTTAAGCTTCATATATCTCACTTATTATTTTTTGTAAATAAACCTAATGTATATTATTTATTATATATATTTACAATTGAAATAGCGTTTTACTATTACCTTATAGTGCCGTAATTTTTACTCAATCCGGCCCCTGCATTCATATGCTGCAAGCAGGCAACCCGTACCCTTTCAGTGAGTATTACTACCGGAGGTGCAATAAAAGTATTAAGGATTTAAAAGTTAGTTTCTTGCAATTTGAAAAGCACTATACATACATATATGTATGCATATAATTATAAATCCACAAATTGTTCCAAATATCGAAGATTATCAGCTTACAACTTAGACATTGCAATGAATGCAGTAACACACAATATACATACTTAGTAAGTAGAAACTGTAATTCTAGTCTTAATTTAATCTTAGGATTATAAACGTGCAGTCTCGTATTTATCGTATTAGTCATGTTTTCGGTTGAAATGGCTTTCCAGAGAATACGGCACGCTAAAACAACTTTCCTTAAGTAGGGTGCAACAGCAGACAAAAAAGAAGCGCTTTTTCTATTAATAAATATTGGCAATTGTACTCGTTTCGATAAGTGTTTTGAAATTAAATTCCCTTATTTTTTTTGCAAGAATTATAAAGTAATAAAAATCGAAAAGCGAAAGATTTCAGCAGAAAACTCTTTTTATGCAGCCCTACCAACCAATAACTGCCAATTTTCATGAAAATCGGTTGGATTAGACTTGTAAGACAAGAGCATGGCATATGATCTCCCACGGCGTTATACCTACATAACTAACGGTATTTTCTGAATGTCATCAAAACTGACAATTCGATTGGCACTGGATACTGTATAAGCAACATATGTATGTATTATTTGAATAAACTAAGAAAAATATTTATGCTTTTGTCTTAAAAGAAAAAAACTATTACAAATCCATTAAACGTTAATTTTGTCCCGCCATGTTCTTATCGCCTTACTCCATTTACAGGATGTTAGGTAAACATGCGACAAAAAATCAAAAAGTTATTCCTTGGTCTATTCTAAATAAAAACTGACGTATGATAATTTTTGAAAAACTCCTTTGTTTCGAAGATACACGGCGAACAAAATTTGCGACAGTAACAATATTTTATTATCATAAACTACATGTAAAGTTGCTCAATCTACAATAAATATTAAAATAGCTTCCTCCAGCTTGGATACAAGCATTCAATTTTCTCATCATTGACTGCCGAACTCTTTCAAACACAGCAGGGTCGGGAGCTACAACCAGCAATTATTCGATTTCGCAAATCAGTCAAATTCTCAACTGAAGTAGCGTAAACTAGTGATTTCAGAGATCCCCGCAAACATTCACGAGCAACTAAACTGAATTGCACCATAGTGCATAAACGCCATTGCAATTCTTGTGTGTTACGTTGGCGTGCGGTACATCCTCTAAAAACTCAGAAAGCGTTGCTTCCAAAAAATTGCGATTCACCTCGTCAGTAAGTCCTTTTTGGCAGAAATACCGGTCCAATTGGATAGTCACCCACAATTGCAAACCAAACATTCAACTGGAACTGCTGTTGAAAATAATGTTCATATATGTACTTGATGTGGTTTTTCATATGCCCACACATGGTTCTTGTAAAAATTCTACATTGCTTTTCTTGAGAAACTGGTTTCATTGATAAAGAGAATTTGTGACAGGAATAGAGGGATGCCAACTAATGTTTGCAATATCCATTGACATAACGCAATGCGTGGAGAAAATTCCGTAAGTAATAGTTCCTGAACGTCTTAAATCTGGCATGGTTACAATAAATTATCCTTAAGAATTTTCCAAACTGTTCAATGAGTTGCATTGAAAGTATTTGCAATTTGTCACGTAGAACTACCAGGATCTTCCTCTAATATACCATTCTGTTCCAATTGCACCGTTCTTGCAGTCAGTGATCTTCACGCCTCTCTCAGAAAGTCCATAGATGAAATGCATGTCAGTCATCTCTGCGTTGGTATACATCATGACAGAGGACTTCGATGAAATATTAATGCTACGTCAAACAGCCAAAATTCACTCAATTTTAAATGCGATCGATGCGAACACTACTGGAAAAACAGCAATTTCAAGTGATGAAGATCGACAAAATAACAACGCAAACAATTTTTTGTACGTAATAACCTCATTGACGTACACAAAACTTTTATTTACATTAATGATTTCAACAAATATCGAATATGTATCGTCGAGGCAAAAGAGTTTTTCCAAAATCATCATAGGACAAAATATTCTTAGAATAGGCCAATTAATACCCCTTGCATTTTTACCGCATGTTTACCTAACACCCTGTATATTGCCCTTGATGTTTATTTACTTTGAACATTATAGGGTTTTAATCTAGTCATTTGCCAATGCACTAGGTTATTGTATAGTTTCTCAATTTCGTATACAAGGTGTTGGGTGTCATTAAGACAGTCAAAGATGTATCTATTCTTAGAACAAGGAGTACCAATGACTAGAAAATGTTAATAAAAAAAAAAAAACGATTTCGAGCAGAAAGAATTGGTGTGCAAATAGGAGCCTACGATATTATGAACCATGTTTCATGCACAGATACTTTCTGTGGTAATTCAAAATAGAAAGAAGATACTAATGAAAAGAAAATGTTCTCTTGAAAATAAAACCATGTTGGTAGCTTCCTTTTAGAGAGTATGCAAAAAAGACTTTCTATTACTTGTATTTTCTAAAGAAACAAACGGTAGATTTTTAATGTATGCGACTGTACTAAATTTTTGCTACACGGGAGTTAACTTGTAATGGTCCAACGATGTTCGTATACAAATCCAACTGTGCAAATATTAATAGAGAACACTACACATATGCCAATATTTATATTTAGACACAGCTTCAATGCTACTTGTTAAACTGGATAGTTCGCTTAATAATTTCTTTGTTGCAATTACACCTGTACTGCAGTTTATTTCTATCTGCTGCAAAGCAACGTAGACATACATATGCAAGCCCGTTACAGTATATGTTCTTATTTTATCATACTGCCCATACACCTGCTGTTACCTGACCGAATACTTGCAATGCGTATGTCATTAAATAACTTTAAATAACTGTTACATTCAGACAAAACTTCAAGAATGTAATAGCTATAAACCAGTACATAATACAGAATTTATTTCTTTTTTCGAACACAATCGGAACACATAAAGTATAGACTAACAGCATATTTAATCAGAACCAGCACATGTTCCTATTAATTATAATGCGTATCGTCGTTGCATTAAGAATGTCCATGTCAGAAATATCTTTCGAATAAATAATAGAGGTGACTAATAATCAACCTTAGGCTTAACTATTTCACCATTGCACAATTAATTAACTGATAGAATAAAAGAGGTAAGGTTCTACGTTTAAGCCATTAATGATGTTTACAATTGAATCATATGACATTACGATTAATTCTATATGATCGACAACGTTGTTCTCGTTTATAAATTGACGATTTAACCCACAAATCCCATAAGCCATTCCGTTATTAGGAGGATCCCCATCTCGTAGAACAATACTCCGTATTCCAGTTTTAAAACGACGTCGTTTTAATGACCGGTATATAGATAAAAAAAAGATCATCACATCGACTCACGTGAAACGTGTTTTCGTTTAGGAAATATTCGTTTACAGTTCTGTGACGTTCACCAGCTAAACAATTAGTCATTAGGATGCAAACGGCCAGCGGATTAGCATTTTAAAAGGCTGGAAACAAGCTACCGAATATCCTATCGTTGAAGGAAAGCGACGATTTTAAGGAATGACAAATTTGGTGTTAGCGTTTGGGTAATCATGGCGAAAAAAGTTTTTAAAATCACAAAATGGATGCAAATACAATTTAAAAATTGTTGTGTAAAGATTTCGAGTTTGAAATTACAGTTTTGATACAAAAATCTGAATATCTAGGAGGTATTATTCCTGTAAGGTAGCCTATATTCAAACAATCTGTGAATGATTCATCATTTTAAAGGTCTTATTCCAAATAGAATAAAGTAATTGAAAACACACTAGAAATATAGGAAATAGAGAATCAAACTGATTACACAGTAGCCATAAAGAAATAGATCAAATGGACTACTGACACAGAATTATGACAAGAATGACTAGTTAGTTATTGCAAAGCTAAGACACAAACTAAATTCATATGCCTTGGAGGTCGAAGCGACTAGGAAATCTTCTAAGAAATTTATACTGATGAAACTAACAAGCATTCGGGAAAAATGATATGGATCAATTACATGTACTTATAAACCGAGATGGAAGCGGAAGTATTAGGACGAAGAACAGCAAAGAATGAAAAAGAAGGGTTTGTCTAACTAAAGCTGCAAGGTTGGCAGACAACAGAATAGCCAGCCACAAATTAAATGAGTACAGAGAATAAAAGAAAAAATCGGTAAAATGACTGGACAAACTACAAATTAGAACTAATGGAAAATAACAATTCGAACCACAAAATAAATCAATGAAATATCATATTATCAACCACATCTAGAATTAAAACAAACATTCGACAGAATCAGCAGAAAACAAATGCTAGATGACCTAAATATAAATGCTTCCTAGTTTCTAATATATTTTCTTTTAAATTATATGGGCTAAAATATTCAACATATTTGGCAAAATATATGCTTAAGGCCCATTGCTTTGCCCAGACGATACACCGCACTAAAAAAATTAAGCATAAGTCACCCTACAGGACAATATTAACAAGAGAAGTGATGAAAATATCGCAGCAGTAGGGGTCGATATTGCGGAAATGCCAGATATGTCGATTTCCCTAAGACGTCAAAACCGGAGCCTTTTTAAAACATGTGCTTCACTCACAAGCTGAAACTCACTACAGATTCCGGCGAGAGTTAGTTGAGCACTTGGAAGATTGTCATGATTTCGGCCAAAAAATGTTCTTTTCGCATGAGGAGCAATTTTGAACAAATGACTTTGTAAGTAAATGAAATTGCTGTGGATTGGTGCAAAATCAACAGATCACAATAAGGCGGTGGTGAGCAATGCAGAGCTGCCAAGTTTTTTGATTTTTTTTCTAGCCAGAACTCAAGAACATGATGCATATTGAAAGATATGTGGTTCCAACAAAACGTCAATGAGTGCCATACCGCTTAATGCCGAAACTAGATTTGCTGGTGCATCAATTTAGGATTTGAATCATGTCACGATGAGGATTTGTGAATTGACTTGCGCCGACCTGTGCAACCTACAGAACTTGATTTATTTGTAGACCAATATTCGTGCATTGTTCAAGATAATAATGTTTATCTCCAAATTGGCTTAATTAGGAAAAATATTTTACATAATAGAATTACAAAAAAACAGTACCTAATAATTGTAGTTTACAATAAAAGAAACTTTCCTACCTTATAAAAAACATTGTTTTATTACTTTTTTTACACTGTCTCAAAAGTAATATTTTTAGCTCCTTTTGCAAACTATTACAAAGTTTTATTGTGTGATATTTAATTTTTCCATTTTTTTTTTGCAAAAAGGAAACAGTGTAAATGTATTGTGATGGAATATATATTTATACTTAAATTAAGGTTTGCAGTGCTCTCTGTGGATGTGCACGCCTAACATTTTTGTGGAATTTGACTATTCCGGTAGCGCAATGGGTTTTGTTTTCAGATTTAACAGCAGCTTATATTGGAAAAATTTTACTCATTCGAGTAAGATCATATCTTCAAGCAGAAGGAGCACCATCCTACGCTACGAAGATCACTTCGCATGAGCAGATTTGAGAAAATGTATAACAATGTAGCAATGTAAATAAATGTGCATTGAAAACAATTGAAGATTACATGCAGATAACATACACGCAATTTTTACATAACTTGCGTTTATCGATCACTATTCAATATACAAAAATACTAAATACGAAAAATGTAAAAATAACAAGTTTGCCAGTCTGTCATATATAACGAGCAGAAATAAATGGAATAGAAAAATTTCTCCGACTAGCCTTAATAAATCTGGTGTCTGCAAATAATTTCAACATCCGATATAGCCTACGAACGCAGCACACTTTTTGACCTGATTCTCTGACAGATAACTTCTTAGAATTTATACCACAAGTTTATATTTAGCCTGTAATTTATTAGAACAGCGCTTGTTGTTTCTCATTTAAAAATATCATAGCAATTTTATTCTAATATGTTCGATAACATTAATCACTTCTATGCGCATACATTTTTTTCATCAACGCACTCAACGGTTTTAAAATTAAATAATATATTGATGTAGGCATGTAAAAGGCTAGGCATACGAATGTATGCAAAGAGAAGGTATTCCCTTTAATTATCATCTATCTATGTATTTAACTAATAGCACGTCTACTACTTTATGAATGGGAAAGTACGTTACTGGCAGTTTAGTGGTAAACATTCCATTATCTATGGATGGATATTTTTAACCTTCAATTAATTTCTATAGCATACAATTTTAAACTGATAACTACAGAATATGTTACAAACTATAATACATTTGTATGTGAATTATGACGTATGTACATTATTCTCATGCAATTTGTAAGGAAACCTAAAAGGTACATACATATCTACATACATACTGATGTTAATTGATATATTTATCATGGTAAGATTTTAAAGCGATATATTTCATTATTTATAAAAAAGTTGCAAGTATTACGGTTTTTCAAACCTAGTAGTTGTCAAGGTATTACTTTTTGCAACTTTTTAGGTCATGGTAGACGATTAAGGTCAATTTTGTACGATAATTAAGAGAATTGTCAATTAAAAAGATTTAAAATTTAATTATTTAAATTAATTCGAATGTAGTACCTACATAATAAGTACAGTACATACATACATATTTTGTTGATTTCGTTCTAACATTTTTTTAAAGATAACAATAATATTTTGAGATAAATCATTTTTATTTTCAATGCTTAAATGATTCTTGTTTTGCTGAAACTTGTGCAAAAAGGTTATTCTAATCAATTTTATGTGATAACTAGAACAAATACATACATTTGAATAAATGTTTAAGATAACATTTTCGCATAGTATCACGTTAAAATTAAACTTGTATAAAAACATTTCACTTTTTATAGCATACTTATTTCGTAAACAAATTTTTTTTACTGATTATTATTGCAAATACACATTATAGCATAAAATAATTAAAACGTTATAACAAAGAAAGTGTAGCTAATAGTGTGAAATTATGTAATAAAGATGGATGTTTTATATGTGTGTTGTTTTTGGTAACTCGGAGCAGTTGCAGTACGATAAATCGTAAATTTATAACACAGTTTTAATACTTTTTATAAAAAGTACAAGATTCGAGCTAGCTTTTCTATTTTTTTTGTAAGGTTGATAGGTAGAAGTTCTATCTTAACCTGCATATCGAACAATAATCCTGTAATCCGGGAAAAAAGTGCTCACTTTCTTCCTGGGGAAAAAGCTGTTACATAGAAAGTGACACTTTGTTATCTGTTCAGAGAGATAAAATGTCAAACTTGTTTACCGTCACAGAAAAAAACAGTTTTTTTTAAATTGCTAACGAATGACGACAGTAAAAATCTTTTGCCAGTATCGGCAACGTAAGTATGTCATTATTGTACTAATTGAAGGGACGTTAGTTGGATCTACCGCTTGTGTACTTGGTTGCCGTTGGCAACGGGATAAAATATTCATGTTATCCCTATGGACGTAAGTTACCATAGAAATTATGACAAATAATAACTACCTACATATATGATATCATATAGTCGCCATAATTATGCCTGTGCTGATTTGAATTTGACAGATATAGAATAGAATACCTACATACACAAACGTCGAAGTTTACAATAAAATCATCTTTTTATATACATAGGGAATGTCGATTGTAGGAAAAAAATTGTATGCAAGTATAGTTTTGCCGCCTCGGATAACTTTTACAGGCTTCGACTTCGCCTCAGCTTGTAAACATCCTTGAAGGCAAAACCTTACTTACGCCCATTGTGACATAAATAACACAATTTTGTGTTATCAAAGGTGTGACACATTTATGTTACAGAGACCTTACAGAAGATTTTGCAAAGATGATTACGGTAACGGAAATTATTCATTTCTAAATTGTATTGATCAGTTCGCCGAAGGACTTAAATGTATGATTTAAAATAGATAACAAATTAATGTCACCGTAGAAGAATTTCAAAGTGTGTTTCAATATTTTAAGCTACCAATTTAGATTATTTAGAGCGCTAAATATTTATTAAAATGTTTGCACTATGATTACTTCCTAACTTAATTCCAGATATTTCTTGCGCTAAAGCACAATTAAACTAAAAATCAATTTATTAGAGAACCTAAATAAATTAATTAATTTGTGTTAAATAATTTTAAAAATAGTTCGCCTGTCTATCAACAAAATTATCGAAAGAGAATTATGTTTATAATTTCATGAAAAACAAAATATTTTTTAATGTTATTTTAATATAATCATAGAAGTAAAATTGATGATCCCTATATCAATGTATTTTCATATCTAAGAATTCTGTTCAGACTGAGGAAAAAATTTTAAAAAAACCCAGTCAAGAGCTTAATTTTTTTTTAATTCAAGCGTAAATCAAATTATTATTTTGTTTTTTTAAACCTTAACATTTTCCAAATTAAAGTTGTGTCGGTGTTTTTTTAGAGTTCTTAGACAACACAGTTTACGTTGTTATATTATGTGGTATCTTGTATTGATGATTACAATTTGTTTAATTTGAACTATATAACATTTGTTTTGGCTTTAGTTGATGAATTCACAGGTGTTTTCTTAAATATTGTTTAGTTTGACCTAGATAATATTTGTTACAATGTTTGCAGTCTAATTTATTTTTTTATGTTGAACAGGTTAAAAAGCAAAACGCCTTAAATTTATTGAACGCGAATTAAATGTAAATTTTTTTAGCCGAAGAAGTATTATTACGAAAACCTAGTTTATTTAGGTCCTACATACAATAAATTGATTTTTAAGCCAATTGTGTTGCTACATATGCACCTTTATTTCATAAAATTTGTGTAATATTTATGTGTAAAATAGATTCATTTTATTATGCTGATAACTTTGCCTACTTTGTTAATGAGTGGTCAGAAATGCATTTTTTGTAGGGAAGATTCTGAAAAAATAAATACAGCTCTCTAGTACCTATGCATATCACTTATTAAATTTTTGAATTTGTAATCATTACATTGGTGGAGTGAAACTATTTGCAACAAAACAAACTTTGGAGTTCAAACAACAGTTGAACAGCACACGAGTTATACCTAAGTGTTTCTTTAAAATAAGATTATCTCTCATCATTGAATAAGTTTAGTTAATAAATTTTCTAACAAATCAAAATTTTTGATATTTAGTTGCGCCATCTAGCGGGTATTCTATATCATTCCCAGGCTTTCATATACAGATTTAGCCATTAATATTTAGTTCAAAACTTGTACTACACGCTGTTCCTTAAATATAGCTGAGCGTCATTTTTATTTAGCTAGTCGGTTAATTTGAATAATAAAAATTAGAAAGCACATCTAATTATTTTTTTCATTATATTATACCCGATTAAGGAACAAGAATCATAAATAAAAAATATTTTCTAATCCTGTAACATCACTTGATAACGTACCCGTTAGGAATTAGACGCAGTTGATCACATCACATGATAGGCAGCTGTGTCAATTAGACAACGGTTGATAAGTGTCCTTTCGGTAATGGACACTGTCTTTACGTGTGTTACATTATTTATACTAGTTATGACTATTGACTAGTATTATTTTTTAAATATAAGCAATAATACAGTAAAATCGCGATATCAGAGTAAAGAAAAAATATGATTTTTTCACTTCCCCAGTTGCTCAAAATCGTGCAATATGTTCGGCGAAATACTGTTGCATGAATTGCTCTCATTATATGTTTAGCCCGTCATATATTTCGCGATGATGTGTTTATAAGTTTATTATATTACTTTTGTATCTTTGTAAGAATATTTTGAAAATATTGTTTAACACTAAAGATATTCAATAATGTGAATGGATCCACTGATTTGTCAGTACGCAGCATTCATTCCAACACAGATTGTAATATAGCTCGTTGTAGTTTTAGAAAATTAAAATGATATTGCAGCAGAGAGATACGCAACAATTAAGTGTTAAATGTTGAGTGTAGTTTGGTTGAGTCCGTGATTAAAAATTCATATTTTTGATTCATTGTTATTAGGTTCTTTTAACACACAGTCATTAACATGAAAAGTGATCATGATAAAAGCAGAGCTTAAAAAGTTATTCAAGAAATGCTTTGTAAAAA
>ML219035.1:43702-66545 GCA_004785975.1 Popillia japonica | reverse complement strand
CATCTAAAATATATCACGTACCGAGAACAACTTTATTCAGACTATTGAGAGGAGAAGACGCGCAAAAGGAGATACATACTAACACCAAAAAAGATTGGGCAAACACCAGCTTTCGATATTGAATTTGAAAATCAGTTAGTTGAATGCGCCTTCGCTATGGAGAATAAGTTTTACGAATTGACACAACTCGATATTCGGTGGTTGTAGTATCAGCTTGGTGAAAAAAATGTATGTATACATTATCTATTTGCATACATCTGGGGTTGCTCAAAGGTTTCTTAAAAAGAAACACATGTGGTTTATAAGGAAATTGATGTCTTTTGCGCGAGTTTATGGATTCACTGAAGGACAAGTGTCAGAGTTTACGACATTTTAGAAATGGTTTACGAGGAAAGCTGGTATACACCAGATCTTTAACGTCGATAAGACGAGTTTGTCTATCGTACAAAGCAAAATCCCAAAAATAAATTGTTCGTTGTGGTAAAAAACAAATAAGCAGCAATAACATCCGCAAAAAGAAGCTCTCTCTTTTCTCGTAAAAATATGACCCAAATCCTCATGATCAGCCTTCACGATCTGCAATAATATCCGGCTCTGGATATAAGAAAGAATTGCATTAAACAAAACAGAGAATGGCTAAGAAGCAAGATAAAGATATAGGGAAATGTACGAATGGAGAAGGAATCAAGGGAAAAGGTAAAGACAAAGGAAAAGCTAAAGCTATGGAAAAAGAAAGCAGTAAGAGCAAGGAAGAAGGTAAAGCTAATAAAAAAGAATATGGTAAGGAAAAAGGAAGAGGAAAGGGATAAGGAACCTTTTTATCAAGCATTATTGATTCATTAAATACATCAGAACACATTGGATCATTATTTGGAAAGTCAGAAAAAAACCTAGTGACTATGTTGCAGTGTGCATCTTTTGCGAAGGAAAATTTAGTAATGATGCAAAAGGAGAACAGTGGTTACGGTGTCTTATGTGTGAATTTACTGCCTAAAACTCAACCCAAGGCAAGTGTAGATCTATCAAAATAGCGTATCAATTCATATTTCTTAACAGTGTATAAATTCTTCACAGAAAATAGGTACGAACATGTTGACAATAATAATAATAATAATAATAATCCATGCCTTAGCATCCCCAACAGCTTGCACCAATTACAGGGGGTATCGGCTGACCATGAGTTATTATTACGCCTGCGGCTGTAGACCGACTTAAGATGTTATCTTTCCGCATTTGCCGTAGAATTTGGGAAACTACAGAAAGCCAAAATCAGAACGAACGCACCGGGGTCCGAACCCGATACCACCAGACTGTGAAGCGAGCGCGCTAGGCACTGCGCTACACAGCCGGTATATACTTTTGATAAAAATCAGAAAGGTTGCAGAAGGAAAAGTGTAGACTGCAATTGACAAAGCAACCAAAGAATAGATAATTTTAAAAACTAACCACCACAGTAATCTTATACTAAAACCTAATCTTTCTGGTCAAAATATTATCACTGTAGTCAATTATGCGCTACTGAATGTGCTACTACAGAATATCCATTCTATAAAGAACAAACTACATACAAAGTAGCTAAAAATATTACTAAGTAATGTTTGTCCATTTATTCAGGCCCATACGTTATACGTTATACATTATGCGGTAACTTTTTTCGAAAATTATGTCAACACTGGGACAATGTACTATGTTTTAAATTGCTCTTAAAAGAGATAGAATCCGTTGTATGGAGCAAATTTGAAAACTAATCTAGAGTATCAGCAAGCAGCACAAGCACAAGAAATGGGGCGCGCGGCAAAAATTCACTTGATAGAGACTTTGACTTGGATATTTAAACAGCGTGTCAGTATTAAATTCCTTGTGAATTTGAACAAACAACCGAAAGAAGGCAAAAGATAATGCTATGTCACGTAGACAAATTTCCAGGCGATATAAAATGTTTACCGAAAATTCGGATGTCGTGAACACAAGAATCATTAGGCGAGATCTATGTTTTTGAAACCAGATCAAAATATTGAGACGAACGAAAATTCTGAAACAGTCACCATCTTAGTATTAAAATGATTCAAGAAATGGTGGCCACTGACAAAGAGATGGTAAAACAAATATTGTGTGACCGTTTGAATACGAAGAAATTCTATTGAAAAGAGAAGAAAGAAAACCATAAGACTACCGAGAAAAGTTAGAGTTTACAATAAAATATGGAAACAATCGAATAACAGCTGAGGAATTGCAACCGAGAAATTCCAAGTTTGTCAGGAATGAAAAGCCTCGATTGACCCAGTTGAAACTGAATACATTACTTATAATCTTCGACGTCAAAGTTAACTGAGTACCTGCGGAGCATGTTAATTTAAGACACGTGAGGCAGGTCAAAATATGTAGAAGTCAAAGAAAATGAACGAGGAAATGCTCTTTTTCTCCACAGTAGGTTTGTGACAGATTATTCTGCATCAAGCCAATCCAACGCCTAAGCACGTTCCATATTCGCCAAAACCTGCTTGCAAGGAAACTCAGGCAAGTGGTGCTGGCCGATTTAAATGAAATTTGATGGGTTTATAGACCATAAGGGCAACGATAAATTTTTCGACATTACCTTCGCTATTTGCTGTAATACCTCCAAAACTATGAGAGATATCGAAAAAAGTTAAGATAAATATTTAAGTATTTTAATACTACTAAAAGGTGATGACAATAGTTTCCCTCGTACAACTGTTGTTTATCGGCAACAACCCATAACTCTCCTATTTATTACATTTTATTGGCATTCATTAATCAATTGCAGAGATAAACAAATGGTTGAAAACTGTAGGAGTCAGTTTAAGCAATTAGGAAAGAATTAAATTTATTGGGCTCAAGCTTGTGTACTACATTATGTAGCGCTGATTCTTGAAAACTGCCAAAAACACAATTTCTTGTGGAACAAGTGAGTTTATAGAATCATTGTGACCTATTATCTTCATGCTAATTAACAGTCTTAAATTTATATATCAGGTTGCTTGGAGAATATGATTTTATTCTAGATTTCTGTTGGAGTCTATCAATTAATCAATAAAATCTAAACTATTTTAAGGAGTTAGAAACATTGATTTCTTCAAATCGTATTTGTCCATATAATTTTCTACATTTCAGAAGCTATACATAATTGATCAACTCAGATTTTCGCACACTGCACAATTCAAATGTCCCCGTCAAACAATAAATTGGTGCACAGATTTTCGAAACCATTGAATCTACCGTCATAAAACAAACCCCGTTTATTCGACCGTAATTAATTTTACTAGAAGACTCTAACAATGATTGGTCTTTAACGATTGGTAGAATCTGAGCCAACAGACATGTAGAGGCGTACACGTTTTACATGCTCCGCCTATGCCTCATTCACTAGAAAATGTTACGAAGCAATATGACCATCAGTATAAGATTGTCTTTTTCTTAGTGCGGTTCTTACACATGGCATGGATTGCGATTCAAACAAAAAAAAAACATTTTAAGGCATATAATTAAATTGTATTAGTACTGTAAAAATACATTTATGTCTCGTCTTTGACTGTACTGTGTGTGGATAAACTACAGCAGTAGTGTAATGTGCTAGTTAGAAAATAGATAATTTTTTTCTGTTTAATGAAAAAACTGTATAGTTCTAAAAAACTTTAACGCAATATGGATGTACCGACAAGCGAAGCGCTAGTTCGTCCTGTGACATCAACAGAAAAATTAATAAAACCTGTTCCAAAACCGTTTTCAATAGAAGCATTAATAGGCGATGACGGGCCACGAAGAAAAATTAACAATCCTTGGGATACAGCTCACCAATATCACCAACAGAATCATCAAAATACAAGAGACACAGATTCTGATGGAAGTTTGGATATGGATTTAGCACAGGACTTATCCAGAAGGAGTCAACGAGATGGTAAGATTGCATTTATTAATTAAATATAAGTATATTTAAAAATATATATCTTTGAAGAATTAAGTTTTGCAGTTTACAACAATTGAAATTAAGTTGGACCAATGTTTCAGTCGTTCGAAGCATATACTTACATAATTAAGAAAGAAATTAAAGATGCTTTTATAGTTGCTCTTGTCTAGAGTGCTATTATAGTGTTCCAGTAAAAATAAATCTATAATATAAATGCATCATTATGTATAAATGAGAATATAGGTACATTTGTGAATAACAGCATTTTCCAAAGAATTTGATAATAAAATTTATCCAAAATGCTTTGATGTCTAAGTTGTCCAATTTTATAAATAATTCGAGCTAGACTAGATTACATGAGAAATACTTTTGAAATAAATTGCTATGGATGTGCTCATTAGATAAGAGAGTTGTTTTCTATATAATATTAAATTATTAAAACTATAGTACTAGATTATAGTTCTACGTACTACGTAATTACAGTAAATATTTTTAATCAAATACAAGAAAGCATATAGAAAGTGTGGCTTGAAATTTATGCTCATTAGGTACATTTCACATTTTATTTAAATTTTGGCACCTACTACCTACTTTGTCATGTGATCAAGCATTTGTGATATTCAACAACAATTTATCTAGCCAATATTAATTTTTTGCCTACTAGTAGCCATACTGAAGGTCAGTATTTGAACCAGGTAACGCTTTCTATCCAATAGCAGCTAATTTCTTCCTTAGTATATATGTATATAGACACATCAATGGGATTAAGTGCTGTAATTTGTAGTTCTTCTTCATCTCCTTCTTTTATGTCGGCTTTAAGCCTGTTTTTGGTCATACGATTAATTAATTTAAGAAGACTCTTCTGGTGTTCCCCAACTGTCGATGCACCTCTTCATAGGTCTTCCAGACAGTCTCCTCTCTAATGGCTTTAGGTCTGTTGCTATTGTTATTAGGCGGATGTTGTTTGCTCTTTCAGCATATTGATTCCTGCCTCTTCTCCTTTCCTTAACTAATTTCGCTTTATCCGTGATACCACATTCTTCTCTCACTATGTTACTTCACACTCTGTCTATACTTGTTTTCCCGGCTCTCTTCTTAATACACTTCATTTCTGTTGTTAATAATAATAATATATGTATTTGTTAATATGGCACATACATATGTTCTGATAATGTGTCTTGATTTATTAGTCTCAACTCCTAATGTCAATCTTGGTTTTACAATCACTTTGTACTCTTTTTGGATGTATATTGCTTTTTCCATAGGTACTAAATCTTTCAGACTTCCTACTATTCGTGCCTCCTTCTGCGTATATCCTCTCACGTCGTCGATTAAGTTATTGTTCTGTCGAGGTAACTGAACCGCATCATTTGTTCTATAATTTTCACTTAGATTTCTTTATATTCATCTCGTCGTTGATGAGAAAGATTTTTGCCTATTAAGTAAGTATTATAGTTTATTTGCATTATATCGATATAATTTATATCTGTAGGCAAAATCTATGCAGACCACGCTAATTTTGCAACATTTTGTTTGACTAAAACATTACCATTAGTACTCTATACGTCAAAGTAATTTTTTTAGTTTAAAAGTAGGATTATTGTTTATAAAATCATACAACAATCTCGTATACGTTCTGGATTCAACATGACCTACACTTGTGTTTCGTGAAGACAATCCAACAAACTCAAAAGCATCCAAAACAAAAATATGCATACAACTTATATACTGCAAATTAGATTTTTATTTGACTCCGGTATAACCAATATTTTATATCTATACTTTGTTTAATAGGCTAATACATATTTGAAGATAATCAATTAATACCTATTGAACAATTATTGCATCGTAATTCTCTCGTTATTGACTTTATAATTTGTGTAGAAAATTAATGAGTTAGCACGGATGAGCAGTAACTTGGATAAAATTAATCTTTCTCTAATTATTTGAAGCCCAATTCAACATTTTACATCCTATGAAGCGTTAAGATATAATGTCGGTAAAAATACCAGAAAATCAGACGTCTACACTTCTAAAACACGTTCAAAATAAAAATCTACCAACGCATACTTAATACTTTTACAACTATAGATGTTAAATTTTACTTTTGATAGCGCTTCGAATTTAAATGACCATATAAAGTTATCCAACAATTAATCTGGTCAATATAATTTTGTACACTGAAGCAGAAGAAAAATGTCTTGACTACCGAAGCGGATTTTGAAAAATATTAGCGAACCCTTTCGAAAATCTGTGCTTTTTTGTTACGTGAAGGATTCTAGTTACTTATTAAGCTGTAAGTATTACTTGGCTTCTTGCAATCTATTTATTAGTTTGTGTGTAAAAGTGGTCAATCGCTTTATTACAGCCGTTAATAATGCTGCACTATTAATCACTCTGCTCTCAATAAAGAACCCCCGTTACAGAAATTTTACACATTGCGGAGTTAAACACCTAATCAATGTGACTATCCAGCCGACTTAATCGATCCAAGAAGCTTACATAGACTTAGGGATGATTGCACTCAATTTTCATGGTAAAGCGTACATTGTTTGTTAAATTGCTAACATAACTAGAACCTTCATTTTCCCTTGAGTCAGGTTATTGTCCAGTTTTGTCAACAACGGACTACGACTATACATGTATGTATGTCTGGAGTTCAGTAGATAGAAATAATCGATACTTATACGTATTAGAAAGAAAAGTAAAAATATCAAGAATGATAAGATACAATTATGTAGAATATAAATCCAAAAAATTGTTGTTCAATTACGACGCGAATGCCAAAATTAAAATCTCCCATATAAATTGTAATATTGCCTATTGAATCGAGAATGTTCGCCTTGATCAATCTAAGGCAAGAACAACTACCGATGTTATAAAAACTACAAGATAACGCTGATGTGTGAGTTGTTTTAAATAACTCTGAATGAAGAGTTCAATAATGCACACGTTAAATAGCGCCTGTCACTGCACCTACCCTCCGCTACATACATATATTCGTTCGAAAATATTCGACAGTGGCGCGACGAATATTTTATAAATATCTTTGTCATTTTTTTTCTCGCGGACGGGAAGAAATTTGCGCAAAATATTTTGGATTGAAGTTTAATAAAGTAATATCTTTCCATTTTTCATAGTCTTTACTTTTATTTCAAATACACGCTGTATAAAGCAGCGTGAATACGATCCAAATTATACAACTCATCCAAAATAAACTTATGGAATAAATTTTATTGAAATGTTTAAGAACATTTACAAATTATAAATCAACAAAATTTTGATTATTAAAGAATTCTGTTAGAATATGCGCATTATTGTATAAAATATGTTATACATACATATACACTACCGGCCAATAAATGAGAGATCACTGGTGAAATTACAATAAACTGTTAGATGTTTTGTAAAACTTAACATATATTCAAATAAAAACATATTTTTTTACATATAAAACAAACATTTGTTTCTTATAAAATACAAGAATATTTATAATACAAACATAGAACGGAATAGTATTTGCTATTTTATTATTCTTGAAAGTAACCGCCTTTAGATTGTATATTATTTTGCAATACATATGTGGCAATCGTGAGACTAGTTTTTGGAGGATATCTACTGATATAGTTTGCCAGACATTAACTAATTGCTCTCAGAGTAGCTTCTGGAATGTTGGACAGTGGTGTCGTACATTTCTGTCTAACTCATCCCATAACAACTCGGTGGAATTAATGTCGATTGCGGCGGTCAGGCCATATTTATGAGGCCTTTTACTTGCAAATAATTTTTACAAAGTCGGGAGGTATGTATGCTTGGGATCATTGTCCTGCTGCAAGTAAAACCCCTCACTAATTAATCTTACTTCCGAAGGACTAGAGCGGTGCTGCAAAATGTCTCGATAATTTTCTTTTTTCAAAATTCCTTAAATTCGATGCAGATCCCCGACGCCATTAAAGAAAAGTGAACCACAAACTAGCACACACTACCTCCATGCTTAACAGTTGATGCAACACATTCCGACAGCATCCTTTCACCAGCTCTTCTTCTAACAAAAATGCGTCGATTATTACCGAAGACTTGAAATTTACTTTCGTCCGTTCATAGCACCGTTGATCACATATTCATGTCCCATTCTTTATGCTGTTTGGCTCACTCCAATCGTATCATACGGTTTTGTGACCGTAGTAATAGTTTTCTGGCGTCTATTCGGCCATGCAATCCAGCTTCGTTAACCGCCTTTTCACTGTTGTGAGCGACACCGGATTTGCGCGGCCTTCATTTAACTCTGCACGAATTTCTCAAGCTGATAGGCGTCTGTTTCGTTTAGAAATCAATGTGATTATTTAATCCTCTCCTTCGGTGTAGTCACTTTGGGTCTTCCGGAACGTCTTCGTGGTTATGTGGTTCCGATTGTCTGATAACGTTTCACCATTCCTTGCGCTTCCCGATAAGTTTAATGTAAGTTTGTGTGCTATTATTCGTAAAGAATTGTTTTCTCTATGCAGAGTTATTAGGCACTACGTGTTACCGGACTTACTTCTCTTCGTTTTGGCTTTTTTAATTTTTATTTATAAACCGCTTCACGACCTTCTGGTACAACTTCTAAATGTAAACCAATATTTGTACATGATAGAGGGCGAAATACTATCCTAATAGAAAGAGCGAGTAATTATACCAGTAGACCAATGATCCCTCATTTATGGTCGCTAGTGTAGGTACTACCGTCACAAAGCGTATAGCGGAAGCGATAAGAAAATTTTCAGAAAAAATATATATACTGCGACTTTAATAAAAATGTCATTTACAAACTTAAGGAATAAAAATAATAACATACACAAACAACACGCTTCAAAATAATTCATTTGGCACTATTATTACAGGTAAATAGGGTGAATTCGTTGCTAAGTTTCCTACAAGTATTGCGTATTATCTGGCTGTCATACTTTCAGTTTTCTATCCAGTACACCGCATAAAACCTTAATAGATCAGGACTTTGAGGAGGCCAGGTCATTAGCAAAACGTCTCCTGTCGCTTTTCCTTCATCCAAAAACTCTCGATGTGGTTTACTTGTGTGTTTGGGAGCATTATCCTGCGGGAATGTGAATGGTTGACTAATAATGCAGTTTCCTGATAGTAATGCGCTATTTTGCAAGATATGTTTTGCAAGATATTAAAATATTCTATCTTTCGCATTTCCTCAGTTATTTTTAAGAAATCACCCACGCTTATGCCATCGAAATACTCCCAAACCATTACATTTCCTCGATCATGCGTTACGGTAGGCACTAAACGTGCTTCATTAATACGTTTTCGCGGTCGCAGACGAATAAAAGTTTTGCACCTAGACCCGAAGATTTTCAATTCTATGAATTCTCCTTTCATAACATGGTTTTCATACTAATCTATAGTCCAATTTAGATATTCCTTTGCCTATAGTAGCAATTTTTGTTTGTGGACACGTTTTAACAATGGAGTTTAACCCAAACGCGTCCATTTAAATCGACAGTCAATAATCTTTTTTTACAGTAGTAGCAGTAACTGCAGCCATCCTGGTTCTACGCTGCTGGGTGATATCTGGTGTGGGAAAATGTCGGTTTCACTTTACTACTGTAATTATGAATCTGTCCTCAGCAGCAATTGTTGCTCATGATCGTCTACTGCGGTTCCAATCACTAAATTGTCCCAATTCTCTTTTCTCTGCCAAACAGCAAATGACGCCTTTCGATGAAATTGCCAATCTATCAGCGATTATACTTTCTGGAAATCCTTGGCATCACTTGACATGAATTACGAATGTCCAACTATTCGTCCCCGTCGCCTCGCAGTAGTACGGAACGAGGGCTTCGTCGAAATGATTTGATTAAAAAGATCGATGTGTCGATGGCATTTTATAGTGGTTAGACAAAGATAAAGACAGTAGCGAATTCTCGTCGTTAGACCGCGATGGCATGGATTGAGACAGTCCCGCAGAGTAACAGGCGCGTATTTCTTAACTGTGTTAACTAACAGAAAGTTATATTTTCATCATTTTTTTATTCATATAAAGAGGATCGTCACATTAAAAGTTAGCTCTTGGTATATCCTATATAGCTATATCCTAAAATTACTCTCATTGTCCTATTTTGTAATTTATCCGTACTTCACCAATCAGTAATGAAAGTAACTGAAGCACAATATCCACAGTGCGGGACAATGATTGTTTTATACACTAGTAATTTCGTTCATGTATACTCAAATTAGCAGTAATTCTATCTAAAAAACATCTTCAAAACATGTAATCTACATAACTCTTAAATGACTGTCTATTACCACGCCTACCTAATTAATCGTCTTCACAAACTCAACAATCTCTTGATAAAGTGAATAGAACGTCATTAACAGATATGCCGTAATTGTATTGACACACTTCCAAATACCAAAATTACTAATGTAAGTAAGTAGGTAGACGAAATCATTGCAAATAAAGTAAATGTCATTTGAATTCATTGTTAAATTTCTCCTGTTACGAAAACATTTATTATAAACCTATAATACAACATTATGGGGTTAGTGCGAAAGATCGTTTAAACCAGGACGTAGCGCTTAGACAATAAGGATGGTTAGTTTGGTATTTACATACATATGCTGGGTACTTACGACGCGAATAGAATGTTTAAGTGTTAAAAAGTCTCCGCTGTGGTGCAAATATAAAGGAACCCAGTCTAGCCTTACTATTTAATAACTGTATATGATTTTATTTTATTTTTTATATAATTTGATAAGTTCTAGATTTTTAATGATCAATCCGTTCACTCTTGATCAATTAATGTATATCGCGCTCAATGTTGTAATTCTTACGGGATCTATATAAAAACAACTCACCAAGAAATAATATTTAGGAAACAATTCGACTGCAGTATATAGAAGGCGCACAATGAAGTGACTTTTTATTTTGCACCCCATGAAAACTAAATGCACTTAGGGGAATAATGATGTAGAATGCGAGGTTCCATTTCAGCTGGAAAACCGAGGGAGGCATTAACGTTATATTTCCAAACCGTCAGATTAAGTACAATGACATTGTCAATCAAGCTGCTCAACTTCAAGTGCTGCATAAATGTGTTTGAATAAATCCATTAAAGTAGAAAATTTTGTCAAATATTTCTCGACCGAAGAATGTTGCTAAAACATAAGTGAAATTATATTGTGTTGTAAAAGCAGACAATATAAAAGATAAGATACTGCAATTACAATTAAACTTTTTTTAATGGAATTCCTAAACTTTGATAACAGACAGTACCGTATTCTTTAATAAACGCCAAAACATGATTAGCAGTTTATGTGAGATGCAATAAGTTAGCAATTTTATTAAATGAGGATTAAAATAGCTAAAGGTTATTCTTACACGAATTGTATTTTTCTCCTAAACGACGCCACTTAGGAAACTGGTAATATTACTGTCAGTGTCATCAACTTTTGAGTTCCAGGAAGTATATCCTTCGCACATGCAGACATTGGGAAAGCTTTGTACCAACCCATCATGATACTCTGCAGGGATATGTTTTGAGTTGCACAGCTTTTGCTGCTAATCGGAAGCATTAAAAAATACAGATGTTTCATACTCAAATTCTTCAAGTTAATTGGTCTGGCTTTTACACTATTAAAAAGTACTATTAAAAAGTATAATATGTAAGTTTACACACCAATGTTTGAAGTATTTCCCTAGATAACTTTAAAACAAATTAGAAACAACTAAACGAAGTGTTCACGTATAAAGGAACTACGACACATAAAGAAGCGCAGATTTTTTAAGGCAGAGTTTTATTGCTGCATGTTCTTTGCAGTATAGAAAGAATGCCAAAAGTGGCTACAGATAAAACCAAAAAGCAAATAGTTGGCATATCAAGCGAACAATTGAATATAATACAACTGCTATTTACTATTGCAAGACAGTACAATTCGAAAAATGGATCTTCAGACGCAGGTCATCAATATTTATTCGTACGAATCAAATCGGTACATCTAGTTCAAGTTACGTACCTTATACATGCATAACATGTTAAAACAATCTCGGTCAGATTTGACAGTTCACATAATCACATACCCAGAACGAGAACTCGTTTCAGTAAGGTTAAGATTCTAGCAATAAACGTTTGTGCAAGATTTATCATATGGAACTGCATTGAATTAAATTTTATATTTTAAATTGGATTTTTCAATAGAATTACGAATATTAATTTTTAATGTGCGTATGTTCTGTATAAATCTAAGAAATCTTCATTGTTTGCTGATTGAATAAAACAAAAATTGATATCTTAATATATACTTAAAATATAGTGAAAATGCTTTTCTCGTGCGTACTAATTCTTAATTACATTGTTCGGGTTCCGTACACAATTTTCCCATATATTTTGACTACAATGTTCCACCGCTTATATGTATGTATAGTCCATATACGTACTAAGAACATTTTCATCTCGATAACCGTCTCTATCAATATGTTTATTCACCTTTCGTTGAAGGCCAAATTAAAGGCGAATTTTTGCGTTGCAAATATGTTTCCAAAGATGTATTTAATGAGTGTTTGTCCAACTCTTACGTCACAGTAAACATATTTCCTCCATTCTTAAAGAACGACGAAGAAAAAGTTTTTAGAGAATTATAATTGGATAACAGTTTGACGTTTTGTTGACAGCTCTGAGTTAACCTTTATTTCATATGTGCATCTTTAATTAAGTTATGGTATTTGATAACAATTTTATAACTGTTATTATAAAAATAAATTAGGCTGTACATAATAGTTGTATTTACTTGTTCTTGGTTTGAATTAGACATGATCAATTATTAACATTCACTACCCCCGATTACCTATAAAATACCAAACATCATCAAATAGCATCAAATACCTTGCAGATATATTTGGAGAATTCAGTAAACACTTTGCAACAATGACGTCTTTAATGACGCAACAAGCAAATACATCGTATGCAAACAGAAACGCAAAAACTTCCTGCCTGAGTAAATATACATATAAATATTTGGATGTATGTATTTGGTTCGCATGATATGGTGGTGGCCTAAACACATCATGGCCATCCGCTTTTATTAATTCATCGACGGCATACTTCTGAGGCTTATTTCGCTTTACCAAATCCAGTATTGATGTTTTGTCAAATCGGATGAAAAAATTATATTATTTTCATTTAACCAGTCCATAATTGCTTGTTTTCTCGATAAGAGTAGTAGAGTTGCGTTCGAGACGGAAACATGCCTTTCGATTGCTCTACGTGTTGCAAAGTGATAAATAGATACCACGACTATATAACATCTAGTGGTGGCTGTAAGTGTAATTTCCACATTGAGTGTGTTGAATTGTCTATAGATGATGTTAATGTTATGAAAGAAGAAAATAGATTTAAAAAATGGATGTGCACTTTATGCACGACATTAAACAAAGAACGACCGACACCCTCACCTCAAGAAGTATTAGCTAAACAGTTGAGAGATGAAATTATAAAACAAATCAATGAAACTGGCATACTTCCCCTAAAAGAAGAAATAAAAGAACTTTCCAAACAGAATGGTTTACAAGCAAACGAGATAATAAATTTAAAAGCATTACTGCAGAAAGGTATGTCTGACAAGAACCAGCGTATAAATACTTCAGAAAATACGGCGTTTATCACGCAAAAGCCAAGGAAAGGCAAAAACATACAATCATCTACATTACAAAAACCAGAGGTTATTGATCTTCAAAAGGAAGAGATTATATTGAATAAAAACAAAGAAACTTATGCTGCGAAAACAAAAGGAGGAGCTAGAAATGAAAATAGTGAATTGGAAAATTTGAGAATGAAAGATGCGGAAGCTGAAACTATGAAAAGTAATGATGATGAATTTATGCTAGTAGCTAGAAAACGAATGAGAAGAACTTTACAGTATTTGGGACGGGTAATGACTGTTTAATTAAAGGTGTTACTCCGTATAAACATTACCATGTATGTGGAGTGGGACCCGACACAACTAGCGATGAAATAATGGCACATTTAAGTTAGAAGAATTTTACAAAAATCAATTGTGAAAAAATGAATGGGAAAAGACCTACTGATTATTCATCGTTTAAAATTTCTGTACCGCTAGACCAATCAACCGATTTTATAAATCCCTTGATATGGCCTACTGGAGTGAAGATAAATAAGTACTATTTTCATAGATTTCAGAAGAAAGAAGTCAGAAGTAGCGGCGTCTCGGAATTTTAAAGAAGGTACAAATCTGAAGACATCAACAGAAGATAACAGAGAAGTAGCCACTGTAAGCATTCTACATATTAATGTTCAATCTCTAACAATTTGCCAACGAAAACGACATATCATTTATTTGTATTAATGAGCACTGGTTGACAGATAACGAAATTCGTAGCATAATAATTAACAACTATATACTTGTGTCCAAATATTGTAGGTTAAATCGAGAGCACGGTGGTGTTTGTATTTTCGCTCGCCAAGATCTTGCGTGTGTCCCTATTAATTGCGATTATCTTTGCAGAAAAAAAGAATTTTGAAGTAGCTGGGCTCGACTGTGGCTACTGTCATGTTTTTACCATGTACAGATCACCTTCTGGAGATTTTGATCAATTTATTGAACTATTGTCTGAGCTTTTGGATAAAGAGTATTGTACAGTACTAGAGCAGTGAGCAACAGGATTGAAGATTGGTACGCATTGAATAAACTTAGCCTGAATAATGAAAAATCACAGAAATTAAAGACCAATTGATCAAAATAATAACGATGCGGTTAAATTTCTAGGTATCCACCTGGATCCTAAGTTAAGCTGGGAAAATCATATTAACGAACTAACTAAAAAATTAATGAAAAAAATCTATTTAATACGATCCATGTTGTCACCGGAATGTCTAAAACAGGTTTATTTTGCTTATTTTCATTCTGTTATGAGTTATGCTATTTTGATTTGGGGTCACTCCAGTCACATGGCTAAAATCTTCAAAAATCAACGTAGATGTATTAAGTTAATTGCTAACATCGGATACAGAACAGATTGCAGGGATGCATACAGATCTTTGAGAATACTGACAACACCTTGTGTCTATATACTTGAGTGTCTTACTTATATTAGAAATAATTGTGATAATTATAATGTAAATAGAGACTACCATAGTTACTCAACTAGAATTAACAATGACTTTAGAATAAATTATCTCAGATTATGTAAAAGTAGGGACAGTGTGAATTATTATGCTCCTATGCGTTATAATGTTTTACCAGAGCGCGTAAGGGATTTGCCCCCAATATCCTTCAAGAGGGTTATGAATCTAATTTCAAAATGCTTTTATTTTGTTCAAGAATTTTTGAACAATAGCTTTAGTGATTTGGTTGATTGTTGATAATATTGCATATTGTCTGATGCACTGAGAGACTTGCCACAATTACTTTTTAAACTTAGGTATTAGATGAATGTCTCTAACAATTTTGAGGACATTATGATTTAGTTTATTACTTTATATTGTACATGTACTTCTTTTTTTGTACTTCTTTGGACTTGTGCAAACACTGTGTGTATTGGCATTAATAAAGGTTATTATTATTATTATTATTATTATTATTATTATTATTATTATTATTATTATTATTATTGTTATTATTAATGAGGTGGGCACTTTATTTATTATAATGCTATGGTATGGAGCATTATCTATTACAATAAGTGATTTTTCTATTAGTATATTTGAAAGTAGGTGTTATCTATTAGTCAAATTTTAGTGTGCTAATTTACTGTTTGAGGCAAAAATTTAATTCGCATCATTAATGAATCAATTTTCACTTCCAGTATAGAGAACGATGAAACGTTTACCATTGTAAGCATCTGGCTTGCGTACACTTTTAACAGAATCATCTTGCCAAAACTTTTCTTTATTTCCTCTTGCATTCCTCTCTGCTATCTCTCAACACGTCTGTTGTCTTCTTTGCAAAATTTAAACTCAACAGTCTTCAAAACTTTGGCCAACGATGGTCTGGATAACATTACAACTTCCTCGTTCTGAAGATTATCTTTCAAACTTCGCAATGTAACATACATACTTCCTAAAAATATATTTATAAAAATACCATTATCAAACTCTATTATCATAATTATAAATTATTACTTTCTTTATACATATTGTAAACAGTGTTCCGCACTTCCATTTTTGAGATCTCTCCTAAATCTTTGGTTTTTGATTTTACACGAGGCCTTTTCTCTCCAAGGAAAAAAAGAATTGGATTTTACCTCTTTTGTTGTTTAATAGCATAAACAGTTCGACGGAAAATACGAAGAGCATCACATAGCCTCTGTAATATTAATCTCTGCATAAAATTATCGAACAGTATTATACTACACACATAATAGGTACATACTTCATAGACCACATTTACATGTAGTGTATGTAAGTTAGACCCTACGCTTTGTATTTCTCTCTCGAAAACCTTTAGAACAAGTTGCTGTGCCTGAGAATTCAGACGTTTTCCAGACATTCTCTGCCTTACTGCGTTAGTTACATCATGACCTCTATTTCATAAATTGTCTCAATTTACTGAACTTACAGAATAGTACACAAGTCCACACATTTTGTGTTCTGAAAAGAACAAATACTATAGAACAACATAGGAAATACATATAAAAGAAGCAACACTCAAAAGACAGACAAAATTTTCTAAGACAACAACAATTTACTAGTTGACCAAGGCGGTAGTTTGCATACGATTTCCCCGTCAGACATAGATTTATTTTGAATTGAATATTTGACATTGAAATTAAATAAGGATACTTAGATTAGTCAAAGATCGTTGCTTACATACTGGTCGTTTTGAGTCATAGGATATTTAAAGCAGGAGGAGGTGAAGGGAGCTACGTCCCCACCAATATTGTAAAGTACACCGTTCATAGACTCATACGCGTCCCCACTTCTTAGCGAATTTTTATACCCCCTACCTCTTCGCGGCTTTATTTATCCTATTTCTGAAAACGACCGGTATACCACTAATGGATGACGTGCGTCTAAAGATCCAATTTACGCACTTTATATTCTATCATCGATATCTTTTAAACTCGTAGAGATTGCACCAGAAATCTACTTTTGCAAAAATTTCGGACAGAGTACATAAAATTTCAACTGTAAGTTAATGCAAAATGGGTATGATCATTCATAGATACTGTTCGTAAAAATAACGGAAAAACAAGAAATCTATTTTGCTTTCACAAGGTCATAAAATATAAACTCGTTGAGATAACCAGATCGCACAACATTCACATTGCTGACCACAGATGGAACACAGGTTCAATGAAGAAACTATTGGATCAATCCTGACAAATAGTTTCAACTTCATTAAATACTCGACTGCCAACAGCTTTATTAAACATGAAAACAAACGCGAACCTTCGCGACCTTCTCTTATTAGTTTCTATTTTTAATTAGTTTCAAATGGTCAGTTCTAACTTATGTGATACTACAAACCTATAGCACGCTGTTTGAAGCTGTGACACAAAAAAAAATCTAGTAAAATTATTAGTGTAATAACTGTATCCGGAAAATAATGTCATTAAGCATATAGAACATGAACACAAGTATATTAATTAGCTTGCCATAAATATATATGATTAACATTTAACTATAATGCAAAAAAATTATAGTCCTCGTCATTAAGTAATTATAGAACAGCTATAACCATTTATTTAAACAGCTGAATAATTTAAAAATACCACTGGCGATGTAGCATTTTACGCACAGATTGAACAGTAACAATATGTGTTTGCTACAATGTTCGCGCAAAGTCAATTAGATGTCAGTTGCATTTGTCAAAAGGACACAGGTTCCGAATGAGCCAGACTTATAATTTTAACTTGAATGTCGTTCAAGAAAAACACATAAACCTATGTTATTATAAATGCAACCGTCCGGAAAATAACTAGTGTCAGTCGAGTAAATTGAGCTTATTTCTTATAAACGAAAATTAAAGCTTCGCGACAAGGGTCATTTCTAAAGAAAACAACTGGTTCTAAAATGTCTGCACGAGATATTTTCTCATACTATAATAATATGTCTGCGTGTACGTTTGAAGTTTTGCGTATGTAAAAGAGTGCGTCGGTACGTAATTTATCCTACTGAAATATTCGTCGTCTTCCGCCAACTGATAAATAAATAGCAGGCAAGTGCATATACCTACATAACATATAATTTTATATTTGCACCTTTGATAAAACCATTAACGGTTTGTGCTGTTAATAAACGATACTCTTCGTAATATATGTATGTAGATCTCAAAGTTGATGCAGGTATAGTCCTCTTCAACATATTTTAAAATGACTTTAATGAAATTAATGACATTTTAAAAGAATATACGAATAGAATCTTTAAATACGCACACGCAAGATGCCGGTCGAGTCCCACAGCAGTTGAAGTGCTAGTGCAAAAGACAAAGGAAAAACTGTGTGATTTTTGTAAAATAAATGTCCTGAAGTAGTGCTAAAAGCTGGTAAGATCGAGGATAGAAAATTATGGCAATGTAAGTTTTGTAATTTTGGTTAATCGAACTCTAGTGAATCTAGCAACGAAGATGTTACAATGATTGAACTTGAATCAAATAATCAAAATATGTACTACAAACAGTGATGATCATAAAGAAAACGATTATCTTAAGGAAAAAGTAAAGTTATTAAATAAAATTATAATGGAGTTACAAAACGTAAACAAGAAAAACATAAAATTGTATAGGTACTTTAATTCTAACGCTTTAATTCTGAAACTGCAAATGATAGTTTTGCTATAAATCACAAGTGTACGCCATCATATACTGGGATTGTCAAGAAGTGCGTGCATTCCGCTAGAGAACGCACTCAACATCAAGGCCGCTGATAAGACATCTGTCGGAGATACTTGCCAACAATTGAAACAAGCCATTGATCCCGCGTCCTTTTCGATAGAAGTAAATAATGTTGTTACACGTAAAAATGGAAGTTTAATTATTAAGTGTAGAGATAAAGATAGTTTGAATAAATTAAAATCTAACATAGCGCAAAAAATTGGTGATCACTATAAAGCTGGACTTTAGAATCAATCGCACGATAGTTATCTTTCGTATTGATAGTCAACTAATTGAAAACCAAGCTAAACTCTGTGACACTATTTTGCCCCAGAATAAGATAAAGAAATCTTTGTCGTCGGTGTTAAAAGTGGTACGTGTTACCAAAATAAATAACGATGTTAACATTGTCTTAGAATGCAACCTCGTAACTTTTAATGAAATTATTCGCAGAGATTTACTATATATTGGTGGTGGATGTTATATATACACAAAGGATTCTTTACATGTTGACAAATTAGCTCTTACCCATTACGGTCAAGATAATATTTTTGAAGTACATATGTGGATTAACTTATCATGTAAATAACTAAACTGTTGTAGTTTGTCTACATAGACCAGCCCAAGCAGATCTTCCTTTGTTCTTTGTAAATTTTTTACGCTTACTCCACCACATCTTCCATATGTTTATGGTACTATTTGTATGTGCAGATTATAATATTAACTTCTCAATTACATCAATAGAACAACAAGCAATACTTAGCTAAATGGTGGAATTTGTAATGAAAATGGTTATACAAGAATTTACTAGAATTACCGCTCAGCCGCAGACCATAATTAATAATAATTGGCATTGATAATTTGTCTGTATCGGAAAGGAACCCTACTATGATAGTAAAAAGAAGAATCTTCAGCGATGACAACAAGCGCCAATTTGCTTATTTTTTGTCTTGTGAACAATGGGGTGATGTTCATGAACATTGATGATAAATTTTCATCATTTCTGAATATCTTGACATTCCGCTTCTACAATGCGTAAACGTAGAAAAACGCACACTAAATACCGATCTCTATGGGTAAACGAACTTATAAAAGAATCCAGTCGTCTTGGTTTCCAAAAGTAAAATTAACTACTGCAGTAACTACATTAACACTTCTAGTAATATAGGCGCTGCTATTTCATAAGAGGTGCTACCAGAACAAACGCCACCCATCGAACTATATCCATCGATCAAGAAGGAGATATAGTAACCGATCCATCGGTAGCAAGCACTAACAATTTCTTTTTATCCACCCCATCTGCCATTGCATCAACGTTACCGCCTTTTGGATTGCAAATGAAACTCAAACGTAACTTACATTCTATGCTTATTTTTCCTTTTACCAGTGTTGAAATGAATAGTATTATAGACAATCTTAAAAACAAATATTTGTCGGGTTTTGATGACTTACCAGCTATTATTATTAAAAAAGAACTCGAATCGTATATGCTGAATATTTTAACGCTTTGATTAATGAGTCATTTACGTTAGAAAAACAAGCATAAAAAGGGCAACAGGAAAGATTTAAGCAACTGCAGACCTGTCGTGTTTACTTCTTGTATATCTAAGATTATTGAATACTGTATGCTGGAGAGATTAAATGGGTTCCTGGATAAATTTGATATATTCACCAAATTTCAGCATAGTGTCAGGAAAGGAAAATCGACAGAAACAGACCATGTTGAATTTCATAATAAGATTTTGGATGGTATCGAGCAAAGATAACCAGTTATAAGCGTTTTTTGTGATCTAAAAGAACCATTTGATTGCGTTCAGTATAATACACTATTAGATAAACTTCAGACGTACGGCATTGGAGGGTGCGGTGTTTCTTGGTTTGCATCGTATCTGTACCACCGAATTGACTGTTGAAATAAAACATTTAAATTCAGAAGGTATCGTAAAAAGTGTTCGCTCCCGCACTTTACCTGTGGCAATGGGAGTACCGCAGGGATCAGTTTTAGGACCAGTATTAATCAGCTTGTATATTAATGATATTATTCTGTTTCTTTCCGATGTGATTTTAACTATATATAGTGACATTTCTATTTTAACAATCAATACAGATGCCGAGTATATTTCAAATAATCTGCTACAAATGTTGATAACTTGGTTTTCAGATAATAAACTATCACTGAGTTTAGAAAAAATCAAAATGTATGGTTTTCCACATAAGACGGAAAGAAGTAGTGATGGACAAGTTATCACTAGAAAGACATGATTTATCTTGGCATCACTCTCGAACCGAACCTTCTTTAGAATGAGCAATGTCAACTATTGGCTAATAAAATATCTAGGTGATATTACTTTTTCAGATGCTTGAAATCGCAGGTTAACCCTTGCTGTCCCTTAACTACGCTGAAGTACAATTTAGGTTAAAATATGGCATACGAATGTGGGGATTTTCCCCTACAGCACATAGAGTGTTTTTATCACAAAACTCAGTTATAGAGCTATTGTGGGGGCACATTGCACTGAATCTTGCCGAATCAATTTTCCAAAAACTGAAAATATTGCCACTAATATGTGTTTATACAATAGAAATTGCATGTTACGTACGCAAATATAGGGGTAAATTCAAATGCAATTCTGAGTATCACGACTATTTCACTAGAGCTGGTAACCGATTACATACCACTAATCATACGCTAACAATTACTTCACTAGGGGTGGAGTGCATGAGAACTAAAATTTACAACCACTTACTGACCAACATAAAAGCTTCCGCGCATTACAAGTCTTTTGAAACACAAGACGATTTCCTTTAGAAAAGAATTTTTACAACCTCGAGGAATTTTATGCACATAGGTCAACATAATAGGTAATTCCGGTTAGATTTGTTTTAAGTCATTTTCATTTTGCGTTAATGTTTTGTTTTATGTTTTTTCGAGAAACCGAGAAAAAAATTATTATTGTTTTGTAATTTCTGTGTACTTTTTGTTTTGGTTATTTGTTTTTTGTAGAGAATAGATAAGTTAAACTAATTTGTATACGAATTCCATTCTTATTTTTTTTATAAGTAGTCTCTTTTTTTTGACTTGTTAAATACATGGAACATTTGTATGTGTCTTATTAACAAATATATATTAATATTATTATTATTAAATACTGCTATACAACTTGCTGTTGATTTATTTGGAAAAATATGTAGTGCATTAGTAGCAAATTACAAATACTATTTATTAAGATTAACACTATAACTGTATTTTTAATTGCGTTAACTCAAAACATACCATGTAGTAAACAATCTTCCAACTTGAATAATTCTGTCAGTGTAATAAGACTAAATAAATCCTATCATCTTTAGAAATTAGAAAAATTCTATAAGATTTGTCGATGTAAATTATTATAACTTTTTAACAAATTACGTTAACAAAAAAATAACCGAACTCTAATTGCTTAAGGAATGAGTTTTTACTACATCTATGGGGAATAAAAGCGTTCTTATTACAATTTTTCACACCAGTGCCAGTGTCAAAACGAAATCATTCTATTTATTTTGAAATTAAAACTCAAGCAAACGAATAACTCAAACGACTCAAACTATAATAACATGGATTTACAAACAAGAACTATTTTAGTGTTAGGTATTATGAATGCGGAAAAGTTACGTTTTTCAAGATAGTGTATCGTGTGGTAAACAGACATTTCGCAAATTTATGGCCAAGATCACTTGATCTTAACCCAGCTGATGACTGCCTGTGGGATTATTTGAAAAGTTTAGTGTTTAGAAGACGACCAACAACGCTACAAGAATTAAAAAATACTACGAAGCAAATTGGCGCAATTCAACCAGAAATCTTACGGAATGCTGTGTACAATTTGGAGGAAAGTTTGGTAATCTTACAACAACAAAATGGAGATCATTTTGAACAATTGCCGTCACTCGTACCCGTACTCAATCCCATTCCTTAGGCAATTAGATTTCATTTATTTTTTGTTATTAACTTTTTTTGTAAAAAGTTATAATAATTTAAACTGTCTCCGCTACTTTATGATATCCCCATACTTGGAATCTAATGGGCTTCATAAAGAATTTATTATT
>ML219035.1:0-40702 GCA_004785975.1 Popillia japonica | reverse complement strand
AAAAAAGAAATAAATGGTAAAACATAAAACTAAAAATCTGTCATCAAGCTTTCTATATTCAAGCATATGAAATTTACAATATATTACGTATATATTTTCAAAATTTGAATATGCAGTTACAGCTAACCAAAGCTAACAATAAAATAAATATAATTTACTTGTTTGAAATTAAAGTGGAGCTTTTGCACACTTCTATAGTAATAATGATTCAATTGAGTAAAAAACAGAAAAGTTCGACCATACAAAATTACGCGAACCAGTTCATAACTCAATCAAACATTAGTAGAATCCAAAACAAAATTTGACCGTTGTAAAATATCTTACAAAATATGGATGTCCAGTAACATTAATTGAAGATATACAGCTAGGTGTGTAGTATAGGTGTGGAAATTTCAAAATATTTTACATTGCACTAGTAGAAGCATTGCTTTAGATCACTCACAATATAAGCCACGTGTTAATTTTAGCCACAGGTTGAGAAATGTCACCTATATAAGACAAAATTGACTCAAAGGCTGACAAAAAATAATTTTTATCGTACACATGAATTCTGTAAATAGATCACAGCAAATTTATCTTCGCGATGTAATGAATACAATGTTCGAAAATGTTCTCCACACCACACTGGCACTAATAAATACGCACTAGATACGGATTACCACAGATGAGCATTCCTGAAAACGTTGATTAATTTTAGTTGTTTCCCATTGTGCACAACTAACTAACTAATAATAGATAGCATTTTCCACTACATGAAAAAAAAACGAACATTTGCATAAATATGATTTCAATAATCACCGAGAAGTTAGCTGATATTTTGAAGGCTTCAAGATTATATCTAATAAATAATATAAAACTCAATTACATATTTAAATAAAATACAACTTCACGTTTGTCTTAAATCTAACGCAATTATTGCAATTCCTACAATTGCTCAAATATCATAGAACAATGCAGACAATGTATGGATATAAAAATATACATACACATTATTAAAATTATATAATAATTTCTTCAATATTAAACTGCAGCTAAAGAACACAATTTTATATATACGGTAGGTAGTTTGTAATATTTCACTTCGCTAAAGTCAGAACATGTTTAAATTAAAATCAAAATTTGCATTACAACAAACTTAGTATTCGTGAAGCCTTCAACGCTAGCATATTTTTACAGAAAACAGCACAAAAGGAGAAACGTTGTACGTTGGTGGGATTTCTCACACCTCAAAAGCATTTACAGCATGCCGCTCGTTCTCCGGTTGGAATTATTTAAATCACGAATCGAAATGTGAAATGCCGGCGATATTTATTACGAACGTGCTTTATTTTTGCGAAATTACCCCGAAAATCAGATTGGCAGCATGTCAGAGCGATAGGTGCGACAGCTACCAAAACGTGGGTGTAATATTGCATGTTTACGGTAGTTTGTATTTTTCTGAAGAGAAAGATTTATCGCACCGGCTAGTTTGTAAAATACAAATAAGGTGATCATTGACAAACTCTGCACACACATATGACTATCTTGGACATCAATTATTGAGGGTCAAATAAAGATCTGTCTTTCAAATTATATAAAATCTTCATTATAATACTTTTTAAAGGCAGGTCAAATTCCAGATTATTATAGAGGCTGACAGTGGTTTCAGGTTCTTTTTCCAAACTATATTTTTTTATCATTTACCTCTCGTATTTTTCGAGCATTGCAACAATTAAAGTTGGCCATGTCTTTGGACGGCTTTTAGCAAAATCCTAATTCGTTTTACAGTAATATCCCTGATCAAGAAATGGGTATCGCAGATTACGGTAAAATAATGAAATAGATAAAAAATAACTCGTCATATGTCCAACTTTGATAAGAATGTGGAATTTCGATATAATATAGCAAAAAACAGCTCCCATATTTTTATCGCTAAACTTGAAGCTCCAGACAGGAAGCGAGTTGCCCTCATTATACAAAATTGAGAGCAATATTGTTGCTTTTTTACTTAAACTATTTACCTTAAACTTTGAGCATTAGCTAAATGTATGCAGATGACATAACGTTGATAATTTCCAATGGAATATTTTAGAAGCCATCACGAAATTCATCGCCGGTAAAACATTTAAGTGTACGTATACAGACTGAGCAACACGATGTGACCACTACGCGGCGACGAACGTTTTACTGTTTACTGTCCTGCTTATTGTTTATCATATGTATTGTTTAGGTTTTGTCATCTGACATTTAATGTATTTGAAAGCGCTAGTTTTAACGTTTGCTGCAATTTTCTTGTAAATTTTCGTAAATACCTATTGCATATTAACTGTCGGTTAAGTTGTAAAACTATATGACAGATCGTTAATGTGGCGTATCTTGTACTACCAACTTAACAATGTTGCCACCTTAAAATTTGTGATAACGTGGTGGTTACATCCGGTAACTCTGTAGATTCAGCATTAAATTGGAATCAACACTGCACGCGCCATTTTGTCTACGCAAAAACAATTAAAAATCTACAACAATTAAACATTCATAGTTATCATACCAGAAACAACGCAGCAATATGAATTCCATTGTCTAAATCTACAACAGTTACTTATAACCATAATATAGAATTTTTTAATCTTCTAAGTGAGGAAATCAAGGAACTCTATTTACCTCATTACAATACAAACAAAAATATCTAATTAGTAAGGCTTCTTATATATATATATTTTATTTATCTAGAAGGAAATATTTTATGGACGATATGTGGAACTCCAGTACGGTGTGTACAATGCACAGTTTACCTACTAAAACATCCTGCCTCACACAAAACATTCACAGTCGTGCTCAGAACCGTCTACGAACATTATATCTGGTACGACTGGCAGGCCATCTCCCTCTAGAATTCAGCGCTTCCCTGATTTTGATTTTGCCTCACGCGTTCTTCTGCCTCCTTTCTTGTCATGGTATCCCTTATCATAGAATGTACTGATTCCCAGTTGGACCTGCTTTTCTGCATTGTAGGAACAAGGGTCTCAGGCGCTAAGCCTTTCCCTATCTTCAAAAAGGCGGCTCTCCTAAAAAAAAACTGGTTAATTTTGTTTGAACCTTCTTTTGTTTTAAATGTCTTTGAACTGCGAATTTTATTATTCTTCGCAAAGTTAGTAGATCTTCAGAATTAACCAGGTTTTGTTCTGTCCAAGATATCATCACCATATTACGTCCTTGTAAAGCTTCCTGGGGGAGGATGTTAGTTGGCATTGGCTCATCATCCATTATTTGTTCCACATTGTCAATTACAATCTCATCCTCTTCAAGTTCTTCTATGACATCCTAATTCTAGTTTTCTGTCTCTTCACAGCTGTAGGTATGTTACGTTTCCGTTCACTTCCTCTAGTAATGCTACCGTTTCTTGAAGTGTTATTGCCTCAACGCTATTCTTGTATTTTTCTTGTAAAATAGGGAATGGAACATCTTCTTCTGAATAAGTGTCGCCATTTAAAGAATCTGATAACATATTTTTCCAACACTTAGCAATTATTTCTTCTTTCACATTTTTCCATGCTAATGCAAGGTGTGTAACAGTATCTTTTAGACTCAATTTAATGAAATATCATTGCTATCATAAGCAACTATTGTAGATAAAAGGTTTCTTCTATATAACAATTTTGTTAACCTAATGGTCCATGGGTTGTATCATAGTTGTTACATTCGGGGGTATGTAGACAGTAACAATTTTTTCATAATCAAAAACCACCTGCTGGTGGATGACTTGAAACGTTATCCAACAGTAAAATGGCTTTTTGTGGTAATCCATTTTGTTTCAAAAATCTTCGAACCTGCGAGACAAATGAATGATGAAACCAATTTTCAAATACCCCCGACGTCATCCAAGCATTTTTTGTACTTGCGTATTCCGCTGGAAGTGAAAAGTTCTTAAAGCATCTTAAATTTCTGGCACATCCAATCACTAGGGGTTGGATTTTATTTTCTCTGGTTGCATTGGTGCATGCAAGAAAAGTAACTCATTTTTATTCGTTTTTCGACCAGTGGCCGATCTTTCTTCAGACGTAACCAAAGTCTTTTCTGAGAGTAGCTTCCAAAACAAGCCTCTTTCGTCGGCATTGTATAATTGATCAGGTGTTAATTGTAGCTCCTCTATTTTCTTTCTTTCGAAGATAAATCTTGAATGGATCTACATATATGCGCCAGAACAGCGAGATAACTTTTCTCCCGAAATTTTTAAATGTCTTATTCCAAATCTTCGTTTAAATCTTTGGCTCCATCCGTCACTAGCATTAAAGTTAGTCAGCAAAATAATTCATACGCCCGGAATTTACTCAGTTCACTGAATTGAATATGTTATTGTTCATTCTTTGGAGCTTTAATAATAAAATTTTAGCTGTTCATACCGGTCGTTTTGAGAAATAGGATGAATAAAGCCGGGAGGAGGTAAGGGGTATAAAAATTCGTTAAGAAGTGGGGACGCGTATGAGTCTATGAACGGTGTATTGGTGGGGACGTAGCTACCTTCACCTCCTCTCCGCTTTAAATATCCTATGACTCAAAACGACCGGTATAAACGAGCTATGCACTGACTAGAGTATTCACTCTACCGAGCGGCTACTGCATTTACAATAACTCCGAAAACGCTAATTCCTTACCAATCCTTTCCAAATGAAAAGAGTTGTCTTTACAAACTGAAACGTTGTTACCTTTATTACTTTATTAGTTTTGCACATCAACGATACTAAGGTATTAGTAACATTCCGAAAATTCTGAAAACGTGTGCAGATAAGACAAAACTAGAGCTAACGAAAAATGGTTTATTTTCTTCTGAAACCGAATACCCGTTTAGCAGAGTATGCAATTTCGAATAACCCAGTCCGAGACCTAACCTGCTAAGGCCAAAATATACATATCTTCAATTTTGAATACTAACACAAAAATTTTGTCAAACGTAACAATTTATTACGTTGATGGTTGATGATCAGGATCTAAAAAATCGTGTGATCTAATGACTGAAACTGTTTTACAACATTTAGTATTTATTTAGTTTTTGTTACCTAATTTCAAAGTACAATTTGAGAAACTAAATGAGCTTGCAGAAGTTGCTGAATTTGTTTCCAATTTATCTATATTTTCACTATTTAGTTCTCCAAATCGTAACATTTCGAAAATTAAATTTGAAACTGTCAAAAGTTTTACATAAGCAGTGATATGACCACTATGGCATTAAGTAAGGTGACAGCCGGGGTGTTATCGCTAGTGATAACATTCCGGACTAGTTATCAGTATAATCAGTTGTTGATTGGATATACTGATACATGTGACATAAAAGGATTAATTTTGATTGGTCGAAAATTGAATCCAAAAATTTTCAAACGTAATTCTGTTAGATTTACATAGTAATTCACTACCGTTATGGTTGATAGTTATCAGAATAAAGAATTTGTAAATCTGACTATAAAAGCTTCAGTTATCGTAGTAACTTTATTTTAGGACAAGATTAAAATAAATTACTTAAAAACTATTTTGTCGTAAATAAATGCACGTTAAATTAATAATTAATCATCCAATTTAATCAAAATTTGTTTATATTAAATTAAAACCGTAGATATATCTACAATGTAAGATGAGGCAAAACCTCTCTTGTTGTTCGCGGCGTTCCTGAAGTATAGATCCAAATTAAATCGCCAAGCACATGTCGCACAATAAATTTACCACCTTCTGTATCTTCACAGTCTTTTTAACATTTCACGGAGGCTTGCTAACATGAATTTGCCTGAGCAATTTGACGAAATTTATTATCGTGTTTACCAAAATGGAATCCAGGATAAGAACCGCATTAATGTGAAATTAATGCTTTATTGTGAGAACAGTGAGACTAGTCGTACATAAAACACCTATACTAAAGTTTCACGCGTTACAGAATTTGTATTCAAAGTGCCTAATTATTAAGATACGAAATGTACGAAAATAGCGTATTTTTTAACGTTTTTAATCCATTAATTGTCATTTCTACTACTACAAAATATATTTATCTGGTAATATGAAACACTATACGATGTAATACATGTAGAAGAGATGCATACAGTAGTAGTTAAGTGTAGGCTGTCACGACGGTAATGCATTGCAGATATGTCTTCCGGGTAGTAGCAGTTAACTTTCACAAAACTATTCTTACGATGTAAGTACCACGTTTATAATAAAAAGTTATTCCCTAAAAAATTTGACGAAATATCACCAAATCCGTTCGTAATTTTTCAGATTCAGTTGTAGCATAAATTCAGTTTACCTCACACATTAGGTTATTCAGAATCGATAACTTAGGTTATTGTCATTACATATTTTGTGGCAGAACTTTTTAAAAAATCGTTTTGATTATATAATATACGAGGGCCGCCACAACCTGGGGTTATCCATGGCATCGGGAGGAGCCTGTGAATACCTACAAGAAAGGACTCAAAGTCAGAGAGGGGCAGCTTAGAGATCATTAGGCGGCAGAGGAATAATGCAAATGAAACAACTACATTACACACTGAGCAATGGAATTAAAAACTATTTCTGTAACAATATAGAAAAAACTCCTCTCATACAAGCAGTGGCACTGAGCAATAGAAACTATACAGTCCTTAAACTGGCAGAAGAAGTCACGCTTGGCACTGAAATAAACACAAGAATTTTGAAGGAAAACAGCTGCATGGCTGTCACATTAATTTATTAAAGCAAGATCATATATACTTCATAGCATCGAATATATGGCTTAAAAACGGGGATTTGAACCCAGAAACGGAAGGCTTCATAACATCAATACAAGACCATGTAATTTCTCACAAATTTAATTGTAATAGGTGTTTGCAAAGAGACGATTTAAATAACGGAGGAGGTGGGGATTTCAAACTAGGTGGAATAGAGTTATATATTCTGCTGATAACATATGTGAACGACCTCTTAAAGATTGATAGACTGTGAATCGTAGAAGTCGGCAATCCCCTGTACCTCAATATACCGACTACAGGCTCTGAGGGCCAGAAATCCGTGCCAACCACCTCAGCAAAGATGTCATAGACGAAAGAGAAATACATACCTTCTCTGAAACTATCGCAGCTACTGCAGTCTATTAAAGTTCTTAGTTTGGAAAGAGAGTTATAGGTGCAGGAAAACCCTAGTTTCTTACAGCTCATATAAGAAGGCACAAGACCACGAATATGTATTTAAGTATAGTAGATAACTTTAAGAATTATTTTCTGAAACATTTTGTAAAATACTTCAACGCATGTGTTTTCTATCTCGATAACTGTTAGTGACATAACGAGAGCTTCACTCGTATTAATGAATTAAAACCTTAATATTTGTTTAAAACAATATGGAAATGGGTTATCTTTCTGTATCATTCCACAGATACGAATGTACTTTACACTCTCTCGCGTCTCATATGATAATAAGAAAGAGTAAAATGCCAAGAGTATTGAGCAAATATGGCAAAGAAACATAAAAAGTAAGGAAACTAAACAAGACGCAAAGATAAAAGACTATATTCTTGTTTTGCTTGACGTTATATTTCTCTCCTTCTCTTGAGGAAAATTATAGGAGTTTTTCAAAAAAATTGTAACACCCCCGATGCTGACAGACCCGGTTTAAGATTTGAATTTGAATCTTTCTCATTATAATTGCTATCACGAGTTAAGAATTCCTTTCCGTAGCTTTAATCAAGGTATATAGATAACTATTTAATGAACCAATAAAAACAAAACATCAGAACTATTTATGAAAACGCTAAATTGGCCACGGATATATTACATTGATTGGCAGTGTGGCATGAACACCGAGGAAGTTATTAGTTAAAGTTTAAAATTTGGCAAGAGAGAAAAATAATCCAGTTTGTCCTGATTGATTGATTGGCTTATAGCCAAACAAATAAATCAACATAATAAGCTAATTACATCTTGAAGGAATGATAAATAAAGACACGAAAAGAAATTAATTCTAAAGGTTTGCTTCTTTATATATTTTTTTTTTCTAAAAGCAATTCAGACCATGGTACTAATTTTATTATACATATATTTCTAGAGAAAATGTTAAATGTAATAAGAGAAAATACCGTTCAATTTGCGAAATGGCTTGTCAGAAATAAAAGCGTTCTAAATGAACGGGAACCTACTTTACCTTACTACTACTTCTTTTTCGCTTTAATTCGATAAGTAAATTATTATAGAAAATCTCCAATATAATCTAAACAATTTCGATATATTTTTTGCTATAACAGCTGTAATTTAACGCAATATTTATACATTAAATGGTATTTTTAAAATTTGTGAGTAGTTGATGCCGAATTAAATATATCCAAATTGTATGTATTTACAAAGTGAAGCAAGAGTTACAACCAGAAGTATGAAAAGTATCAGATGATAAGAACACTAATTGAACTTCAGAAATTCGTAAAAAAACTTCGTATCGAGAAAAACTAACGAGAAAGTTTATAAAACAGTAATTACATAGAGCGACAGTTATCGACGCATGCGAAACGTGGATTTTGAGGAAAGTGGAAGCGGAAAACTGGAGAGAGGGAAAGGAAAATGCTTCGACCAATATATGGTGGAGTCAATACAAAGGAAGGATAGATAAGACGAAAAAATGAAGAATTACAAAACCTGTACGAGGAACCAAAACGAACAATAGTAGCAAAATTATAGCGAATCAAATGGGGAAAAAAGGAAGAGCAGATCTCGGAAACGATGGTCCGACCCAGAGAGCGCAGTACAGCCTTCTCTTGATATCAAACTCGGAATAATGAAGCAGTTTGTCGAAGCTTCTTTTAAAGGAAGTGATTATTTGAAATGCCTACATGACAAATTAACTGCATTGCTAAGGGCTAAACTCAAAGAAGGAGTATTTAGCGGGTTTATCATTTCTAAAGGTGGAAAATCTAGATCTTAAAATGAAAATAAATGCTAAGGAAACTGCAACTTTAAAAGCTGTCATTCAAGAAAAGAACAAGTAACTTAAGTAATAGTAATTTATTAGACAAGTATCGATGATATGCTCCAAAAGAACAGGGTTATTCGGCGAGTATCTAGTTGCACTTTCTTCACTCCCATTTGGAGAACTTTTTGAAGACTCTAGGTGTTACTACTAATGCTGGGGATTGCCTTTCATCTTATATACATATCAATTTATCTAAGCACATCTAAAAAAAAATAAACATTTTTTTTGTACATTTCACTTTATAAAATTCTTAAATTACTAAAATAGAGCGCTAAAATGAAAATAACGGACTGCAGGAAACCTATCTATGAAAATGAAAACACCTTTACCAATCACAGTACAGGAACATTGCGAACCATCCAAATCTCAGTTCATTTTTATTGCGATCTCGTTCTACATTTTATAGAAAATATCTGGCGACCGCCATCAGTTCAGCAAGCATGAACTGCCACTTGTTTCAAAACCAAAGGTCACAAAGGAAAGTTATCGTTTTTTAAGAAAACAGTATGTGAAATACTTCAAATTTCAAAAGAAGTTTCTAAAAAAAATGATCCATTTCGGTTTGGAAAAGAGCATTTGATTCTAATCCAGCTGCTAGAAAATACTAAACAACCTGATTCAAACGTGATATTCATCTAGTAATTCCTCACAGTATCATTCCAAATGAAAATAAACTCAGTTTCTTTATAAATAAACTCTCGACTCAAAGAGCAATTTCTGTTACGCAAACCAATAAACATGGTAAAGACGTCAATTTAATATTAGATTTAATATTAGCTTTTATACCTATAATATCCAGTAATTTTTGTTTTTTAAATCTTATTGATAAACGGCTGTTTCTGTTTTTTTCTTTAAACATATGTCACAATTGAAACAAATTGTTAGTTTACTTAATATTTAGATTTTTTTACGTTCCACAGTACCATATTACATAGAATTGAATAAAAGGAGTAAAAATATCCAACAAACTAACAATGCTATACAGACTTCGCCAGCTACATAACGAACAGATTCATGCTATTGGAAGATGTGCTCAAGTGAATCTTGRCAGGAAATATCGGGAGTACATAAAGTGTTGCAATTTTCTCCGACAGCACTCTAAACCAATCTAGGCAGAAAAAACAGAGTTGCATTATGAAATCAGTGGCAACTAGAAAGCTAATCTATGAACAAAGTAGGGCGCCACAACATCGTTTATAGGATCGGAAGCGTTTGGCGCCTAAGCACCTATAAAGGAGAACTCAAGGATATGCAGCAAAAGCTCGGAGCAACTCTATGGAACAATCTTCCCGGTCTGAGACAGTCCACGGTATCCCTTGTAAATTTCTGTAATTCCTCTTGAAACCATCACACCTATTACAGTTTGTTAAACCCTTAGACTGTATGGGGAGCCGTAGCTGTAGGAAAATTTCAGCACCTTATAGCTCATGTAAGGGTGCATAATAGATCATTAGGTCAGAATGCAACATCACCCTCTAAGTTCTAAATTGAACATAAACAACACTCTCTGCAACACAATAAACTGTGGATGGATTCCGGTAAATAAACCATTCTCATCTGCACACAAAACATTAGTAGTACTTTCACAATTCTAATTCATTCTTAGTTTTCACCAAGGAACATATCATATAAGAGTGACGCATTCCATTCTTAAAATTAGACCCGTACGCGAGCGCCACCTGTGAACCTCCTGGTAGTACTAAATTTGTAAACAACGGCGATGGCGGCACTTTTAAACTAGTACAATGCTTTTTTGGTTCTAAATATACTCTAAATACGTGTTTCGATCTTCTTTGATCTCATGAGTGCGATATATCTATAAATATAGGAAAAACAGACACGTATTTACGTGTATAAATAAAAATAAATTCTGGAAAAAAAATGAAGTTTAAGAAATATTTAACATTCAATAAATAACATGTATATAAAAAATATAACATTCTCTTACATATGATGATACATTAATAAACAAAACAATATAATCTAACAATATATAAAAAAAGAACAAAATAAACTACCTATGTAGTTTTTGTTGCGTTTCGAACAGATCTGTTATTAGAAGACCGACAAATATGAAACTTATCACGAAACTTCCTAATAATTAAACTAATAGAAATATTTAACAGTTGTTGTTGAACCAAAGTTTGATGATCGGAATGAACACAAGTATTCCATGAAAAGCTAAACCTTGCGCAAAGTTACCAACATTTTCTTCTGAATAGAATTTACATGGTAAAATGACTTTAGCAAGACAACCATCCTATCGTAAATGTTATTAACATATAATACCAAACTAAAAGTGAGATATAGAAGATTATTTGAATGGCCAAATTCCTTAAACATTGTAAATGTATGACGAGTTTCTACGTTAGCAGCAAATAAAGAAGATTTACAAATCTCACAATCAGGTAAATTAATTTTTTTTATGATGAATCCACAGACATAGGCGAGAGCTTGATAATTAAAATCAATTTCATCATTAATCGGAACATTTAGAGAAGAAAAGAGTTCTGTTCAAAATGATCTTCGCAAACATATATGTATTTATTTTAAATTCAAAGAAACATTAACACCAGAAAAGCCTTTAATAGAGTTCAACCATGCCTGTTTTTTATCATCATCAGAAGGGAGAGTAAAGAAATGTATATTTTGATAACCTGAATCAGGAAAAACATTGGACTTTCGCAACCTGGAATTTTACATTTATATTTGTACATACTTGGAAAAGCCATTATAACAACAAATTTTTACATCTACATACTACAACAATTAATAGAATAAAACAACAATTGTTAATAACAAAACTTACCCGAAAATTGTGCCTCTTTTGTTCATAACCTCACCTACGGTACTACACAATTTGTAAGCACTACGCCATCATGATTTGCATTTTTATTGATTTTTATTGTATCCTCTATATTGTACACCGTTGCCATGTCGCTTCCTCTTATAGTTAATCATAATTGTTGATAGATTTCTTAATGATAAGAGCAACAAAAAGATTTTTTGGTGAAAATAGCGCTATAACAATTTACAGCGATATTTTCAAATATGAGCCAATGCTCATGTATCATATCAAAACCCCTTTTGATGTTTGATTATATTTGCTTTAACATAAAGTCTACAATGACTTAGCAACAATACTATATTTAGTTCCACCAGGAGGTTCGGAGGTGGCGCGCACATCTTGCCCGAAATTTCAAATTTGAAAGAAATACCCGTGGTTTTCACTGTAATAAAACTATTGTGGCAGTATAGTGCATAAACTGCCAAAAGTTTCACGGCCTAAACTAAGGCAAACGAATACTGCGAATTAGCAGTATATCTATCTAAAATGCATATTCCCTGTGATGCATTAAGCAACAAATATTAAATCATTATTGTAATCTGTTCAAAATGTCACTAGATATATTATAAATGTTTACCATATTACTTGTCCTTGAGTTATATGCATAAACTAACCAACCATGTTCACCATCAGAGGCGCTGGCTTCGTTAAACAATCGAATTATCACCACACATTTGGATAACGATTTGTGTTGCGTTTAAATTTAACAAGGGCACGCTGTCGGAATATCGAATTTGTTGTCGCTCGAACCAGAACGGTGTCCTAGTGAATTAGTCTAGCTTCTGTCCCCTTCTTTTCCATAGTAGCAAATCCGCTGGAAAGACGAGATGGTAACGCTACGAATCCGATGCTGTTTGCAGGAAGCAAACGTTAGAAACACTCCCACTAATCATACAATTATCACCAGAAATCGGAAAATCGAATTATACCGACACACGCAGACAGAGTTCGGAAATTTCGAACTAATTCAATTACGAACATTAATAGGAAATGTCAAAGCGTAATTTAGATAAATTGTGAACAGTAACTAATCGATAAACTAGTTCCAGAGCATTAGTATGGATATGGAGGGAACATTTAGAAATATATTTTATTGATAAAATCAATAAAGAATTATTTCTTTCTTTTACAACTTTAGAACACGTTCGAGTTAAATGATAAAGTTAGATATATAGAGAACAAATTTAGACCGGCAATTGGTTCAATTTATTATTTATCAAAATACATTAAAAGTTAACTACATTATTGTTCCCTAATAATGTGAAAACATTCACAGGCAACTCAAAATACAAGGACCATGTGCTTAATTTGTGACAAAATTTCATTATGTTGGAGTTCAAAGGTATAGAAAAACAACATAAGCATCATTCAATTTGACAACTGTCAAATGACTACTAACCAGCTACTAACACTAGTTATAAAATCAGGTAAGCTTTGTTTAGTTCTACAGTAATAAAGCAGCCGGCAGAAATTGACATTTAATTTTTGTCAATTTCTTCCACCGACAAAATATTATAACGAAAACTTAATTATTTATATTTAGGTTCTGGAATAAGTTGATTCTTAATCCAATTGAGTTTTAATTGACTTAAAAGTAGAAAAAAGTATGTAGCAATAAAAATATAAGTACTTATAGACCATAAAATATACATAGTATGCGCCATAAATTTTCGACCTAACAGGCTTATTGAGGTTCAAACATGTTCAACTCAGTTGCGTTATGCATGCACATATACGAAATGTACACTATAACAATGACAGCTTGAAGAGTAGTAGTTTTTAGTAGACAGCCAATCAACGTGACTAACGCATGAAAATGCTTGTCACATGGGATGAAACAATGGTTCTGGTTTACGATCCTCTATCGAAAAGAGAGTCCATAGAATTGCGGAAACCTGATTAACCTCGTTACAGATAGGAGAAAGACGTTCAATCAACGAAAAAGGTAACGGCCGCAATATTCTGCAATTGTAAGAGGATTTTACTAATGGACTTTAAAGAGCGTGGAAAATTGACAAAAGCTGTGCGATTATTGCACGATATTTCTCCCGTGCATACTACCGCCATTTCATAAGCTGCCGTCCGCGAATGCGGTTTTCAAATATTAGGACATCCACCGTATAGTCCGGATATGGCTGTTTACGATATTTTGTTTTCTGATTTAAGAAACAACCTTAGGGTACGTCGTTTTAAGGAAGACAGTAAATTACAAGCAGCTGCTGTAGAACATTTTGACGGAAAAACTTCAGATTATTTTCACAAACGTATCGAATTAAAGGGGACGATCAGTACCTACAATCTCGTAGAAGAAATCTACCTAGTACAGCAAAGACGTCGTCGAAATTAAGATTGGCCGAAATTGATTCTCAGGTTTGCTGCAAACTGAATTATCTCACCATACTATACGTGAGAATTTAACGGATTTCTTTTTGGTATTGTGGGAGATATTAAACGTTTCTCGCCGTAATTTCCAGATTCTAGATTTCCAACTTCGGTAAGGTTTACGAATAACTTCTCTACTCTAGAATTTATAATAATATATAATATTATTATAATAATATTATATAAAAATATTCGTCCCTATTTGTCACCAAATCAGCATGATTTTATACGTGGACGTTCAACTACTACTAATTTATGCACTATTTCTCTATTCTTGAGTGAAGTTCTAGATGGAAGTGGACAAGCTGACGTTGTTTACACCAACTTTTCGCATGCGTTTGACACTATGGACCACGCTGCCTTGCTATTCAAACTTAATTCCTTCGGCTTTGCTCCATCAGCGTTGCAACTTATGCGATCCTATTTAAGCAATCGGCAGTGTTACGTTTCATCATTGATAACTTGATGGTTCATTCAATGTAATATTTTTTGTCCTTATTTTGGACCTTTATTTCCATCTACCCACGCGCAATATAACGGTCCAGACACCTTATTGGTTTTACAAAAAAGCCAGCTGTTGTTTGTCACGCCCATCAAAATATTTCTTGCTTTCGATTTATGACTCTCATATGTATGCGTTTGATCTACCGCAGCATAAAAAGAACCTTTATAAATACGAAAATGCCGTGTGCTGAATTAACTCCGATTCAAAGGTTGTGAAAACACGTACTTGTTGAATTTATTCGTAAAATTCCTTTTTTATCTAATAATAATAACTATTAACTAAAGTATAATTAATTTGTTAAATAGTATCTATTTAACGTTTCTCAGTTTACTATCTACAGGGAGCAGCAAAAGTATTCATACAGCTATGCAAATAAGGAATAAGTGTTTATAAAACTATGTTTACTGCTAATAGAAATATTTAACAGATGTCACGTAGAAGTACATCTATTTCAAATGTTCACCTGCCATACAAAGAAATAAAATGTACATAGTGTGATTGTTATGTTATTTATTGGATAAACATGCACTATAAACGCAACGCGAAAGTATTTATACAGCTATTTAAATACAAAATACAAAGTGATGGCAAAATTTAAATATTTTGTAACATCACCTTTGGCATCGCTAACGGTCCTGAATCGTCTTGGCACGAACTCAACTAATTTGGCGGTATTATAGGTACAGGGGATCTATTTTGCACCACTCTTCTGTGACCCTGTTCTCCACGTCTCTTTTGCTTCTAATGTGATGTTGCCTGATATGTTGTGCTAGATGATGCCATAGATTTTCTATAGGGTTCATGCCGAGAGACTGGGGAGGTGTTTCAAGAAACTTTGAACTATTATATAATAACCATTCTTGTACAACTCGTGCAGAGTGTTTGAGGTCGTTATCTTGGTACAAGGAAAAGTCATCAGCAATTCGCAATTTCTGTGCACTTTGTTTAACTAACACTATATCTACTTGGAAGAATAACCAAATTTCGTACCCAATTTGTACCCAATATTTACTTCAGTTCGTAAAAATGACTGTCTTCTAAAAGTCTGGAGAGGCATTAACGTATGTTGTTTGGCAAACACGAGACACTTTAGTCTCTTCACATTGTTAAGCAGTGAATTCTGCCTAGACACTATTGCGTTGAAACCTTTGCCAAGTAACACTTTTCGAACTGTATCTGTGCATACATGTTTACTAAATGTCACTTGAATAAATGAGGTCAATTTTATCGCACTAATTTTAGGATTTTTTCGTACCTGTCGTATGATCGCTTAAGTCTCGCGCCCGGTAAGTTTCTTTGGTCTTCCACTTCTAGCTGCATTTGCCGTACTATCTTCTTAAAACACCTCCCCAGTCTCTCGACATGAACTCCATAGACAATCTATGGCATCACCTCGAACACCAGATCAGGCAACATCAAATTAGAAGCAAAAAAACTTGGAGAACGGCCCCTTAGAAGAGTGGAGATGAATAGATCTGCAGTATACCGCAAACTAGTTCAGTCCATGCCAAGACGATTGAGGGTCGTCAACGACCGTAAAACTCAAATTTTGCCATCACTTTGTTTTTTGTATTTAAAATAGCTGTATGAATATTTTTGCGTTGCGTTTATAATGGATGTTTATCCAATAAATAACATAACAATCGCATTATTTACATTTTGTTTGTTTGTATGGCAGGTGAACATTTGAAATAGATGTTCTACGTGACATCTGTTAAATATTTCTATTAGCAGTAAACATAGTTTTATAAACACGTAGGTATTCCTGATTTGCATAGCTGTATGAATACTTTTGCTGCTCACTGTATATGCATAATAATATGCTAATACCTATGCGTTAAATAAAAGGAAATAAAATTACGACGCATTGCTTGTTTTATTGTTTGGTTCTATGAAACATCTGCAATTTATTTGAATGGGTATAGTATTGACGGAACAAAGGTACACTTGTTTTAAAGCCGTATTTATATTTAATCGTATTCTCCGAATTTCTCTCGCGCCTTTTTAGGGAATAGATACAATATTCTATTGTGATTTATAATATTATAACACCTACCTTATTTACGTTGGGTATCCAATTGTAAAATGTTAGATGTCCTTTTATGTCGATAATTTCCCAAAAAGAAATTACTTGCAACATTTAAGAACGAACATGAATTCGAGATTTCGGTAAGCGCAAAAAACTAATATTTGCCGCTGGATAACACTCATTGTGAGTGTAATTGGCATACCTATTAAACATGTAATTGATAAAGTACCTACTTAAATAATGTTTTTTCTGCTACCTTATTTAAAAACAAAGTTCTTAGACGAATTATTAAAAAACAAATCGATGGGTTTAAGAAAAGGTTGTTTTATCGGTTACATTTTCCTTCAGATATAACGTCAAACGATTTCTAATCCTTAAAAAACATTCTGTTTATTGCCAGCCGATAAGACCACCTGCATAAGAGCTCGCTACTCGGATTAAATTTTATTGGTCGTAGGCCGAGCAGGGGTGGTACCACTTGGATAAATTCCGAAAATATTAGTTTGCAACCAAATACACACGGTACGAAAGTTCTCCATAAGAATGAATCATCAAGTGATCAATGGTTTCATATAACGGCTTTCATTCCGATGAATTTACTGCTAAATTAGGTCTACTCCAAGGGTCTAATCGCGGGGCCTTGTTCGTAATACTTTTCATTAATGATTTGTTAACAACGATCACATGCCCCGTCTTGGCGTATGCTGATGATTTAAAGATCTACTCTCAGATTTCTGATCCTAATGATACCCGCTTTCTTCAGGGTAACTTAGACATAATTATTCATTGGTGTCGCACATACAAGTTACAATTAAACATCAGCAAGTGTTATTTCGTGAGCTATACTCTCTCTAAGTCTCCTATACTTTCCCAGTACGTAATTGATGAGAATTACCTTGAACGAAGTGTGTCATTCAGTGATTTGGGAGTGATTTTTGATACACAGTTAACCTTCAAACAACAACCCGAAAATGTTTGCTCAGCTAGTTAGGTTAGCTAGGGCGTTAGGTTTTGTAATGAGGGTGGCTACTGATTTTAACAACTTACAACTTCTTAAGGTGTTACATTACGCGTTCGTTGTTAACAAGTTGGACTACGCTGTCGTGGGTTGGTACCCATTCTACACATCTCATGTCTGATGCTCGACCGCGTACATCGACGGTTTTTGAAATTCTTATCTTTCAAAAGGGATGGAGTATGTCCAGCAATCTGTTGCAGCCAGGAGGAATTATTAGCTCGCCACAATATGGCATCCATTACTGATAGACGCGACCGTCAATGTGCCACTCATGTATGGAAATTGATCAATAACAAGATGGACTGTGAATTTTTGTTATCTAGATTTCGGTTTCATGTGTCCAGACAATGTTCACGACATGAGTGCACCTTCCGCTTGCCGACAGCAAGATCGAACTTACTGCAACGGCCACCAGTCAGTGTTATGGTGCAACTGTGCAGACAGATATTTTCTTTCAGGATTTGCCATCTTAGATTTTTTTTTTGCTATTAGTCTTTGTTTTACTTATTTCTATTAATACTTACTATTATCATAACTACTATAACTGTTACTACTGCTATTTTATCACTATTACTATTATATTATTATCATTGTTATTATTAGTTGAATATAAATTCATTACCTATCATGTACTGCCTTTGCTTGTAATAACTTATATCATAAAGCTTAGATATAACGGGCGACTGTAAATGATTTTCGTCTTAAGTTGGCAACACTTCTGTAATTTTATGTTAGCACACCTGATTTTTAAATTTAAGTTTGTCATATTTGTCAAAGTAAAAGTCATACGAATAAAACCATTCAATTTCATTTTAACAATGGTATTTACTATTGAGCAAAACACATTTATTGTAATGGCTTATTTTCGTAGCGGCTTACAAAATCATGACGGTAATTGGATATATTCGCTGCAATCAACTTTTGAGGAATTTGTTGCAATGTATCCAGAGGATCAAGTTGATTACCGCAGCTTTTCTATACACACTACAAGAATTGTTGAAAGGTTTTTGAACACCGGTAATGTGGCTAAAGGTAAATCTACTGGCCGTTCCACTGTTGCTACACCTGATGTTTTGAATAATGTTAATGAACGTGTTGTAGAAAATCCTCATATTTCAGTACGTCGTTTATCTCAACAAATAGGTAAAGTCCCATTATCAATTATTATTATTTCCTTTTAACCTTTCTTACGCCCTTTCCAGAACTCTGCTATGAATCCACTCGTAAAATCCTAAAAAAGCATTTACATTTACATCCGTATAAATTTACAATTGTTCAGCAACTTCACCCACCTGATTTTGTATTACGAACACAGTTTTGTTACTGTCATAATAACAATCTGCATAATAATATTGACCAGCAAAATATCACTTTTTATCCGGATGAGGCTTGGTTTCATCTGTGCGGTTATGTTAAGTCCCAGAACTTCAGAACTTGGTCGACAGAGAATCCGCAGAACTTAATCCAAGTTCATTGCATCCAGTTAAAATCGGTGTTTGGGTGGCAATGTCACGACAAAGAATTATTGGTCCGATATTCTTTCAAGAAACGATTAATGCTCAACACTACCAAACCATTATTTTGGAATAATTTAATAATTGGATAACATAGAGTTAACGAGTGGGTATTTTCAGCAAGATTCAACTACAGCACATACTGCACAAATAACAATTAATTATTTACACCAATTCTTCCCAGACCGTTTGATTAGAGTAGGTTTGTGGCCAAGCAGATCTCCCGATTTGACGCCACTAGATTTCTTTTTGTTCTCTTATTTGAAAAACACAATATACCGGAATCAAATACAGAATTTACAACAGTTACGAAACGCTATTGAGGAGACAATAGCAAATATAGGACCTGAAATGTTAACTAATGTATTTAACAATTTATCACAACGAGTACAGTGTTGTTTAGCAGTTGAACGTCGACACTTTGAGCATATTCTTTGAATAATTTTAGTTTAGTCGTTTAAAATATGCGTCCAAAAAACTTGTTTCATCCATCGTTTTTTATAAATCTTCCTTCTGGTATCAGTAAACAAACATGCATAACGCATCAATATAATACAAATGACATAACCTACAAAGTTGTACCTATATACAATGAATAACCACGCAAGCCAATGTTTCAGTGTTGCCAATGTAAATATTTGTTACAAACATTTATAGTCACCTGGTATAATATGTTAGTTTATTAGCTTATTATCATGTAATGCCCTGTTATTGGGTTCTCCTGTTGGGCATTAAAGAGTATTATTATTATTAATATTCAACAGTTTCTCCACACAAAAACACAAACACAAATCTGGATTTTCGTTTCTCAAATTATTATCATCACGCTCTAATACCCATCGCAATTTTAGGTGAAACCATTGACAACGCGTTTAATTAGAAATGGAAAAGATAAAATAACGTACTATGTACAATTGAGACGACTCTAGGATTCCCTATAACCAAATTCTTATAAATACGTACATTGTCGTTTAAACTTGCGAATTAAAACACTACTTTATGTTCTTTGAGTGTTCCATTTTATATAAAAAAAATTCAAGAACTGAAAAAAGTAAGGTCAAACTTTTTTACGTCTCTTTCAAACACAACAGTCACAAAATGTTCGCCTCTAGCGTGGCTGACACGTCGAGTTATCGTGACCTTCTGACACTCTTCACTCTGCAGAAGGTGCTTTTTGTCTCTAACGTGGTTTTTCACGTCGAATACACCCTCTTCTTACATTAATGGCAAAACTTCAAGTTTTATATTATTATTGTATATCACGCGGAAAACCTTATAGTACAACACGAAAGCTTACATGTCTTGTTTTGCTAACGGTAAAATGTTAAAAGGGCTAAAAGAATTAGTACCTAGAATCGTCTAAAACAGTTAAGTTTAATTTTTCATGGTACCTATTTTGGACCAAAATTAAAACTCTAACTGTATACAATTATTTTTTTCAGTATGTGATATTACAAAAAGCTGCATAGCAACAAAATTAGAGGTAACATACCAACGGCAAAATGCGACACTAATCATTAACAAAAACGTTGACGCAATGCTAATATTTGGATTATTTATTTTTGTACAAGCCATTCCAGAAACTAGGTGCTGCGAGCAGCAATACAACACTAATCCAAATTTTAAAATGTCAATCTCAATAAAAATAACCAAAATGTAAATATCACTAAAGTGGAGATATGAAATTGAAAATTCATTAAATTAGAGCGAATAGTTTTTATAAATTGTTAAAACAAAAAAAAATAAAGATATTTCCTCTACAGCAAAGGAAACTTTTACCAAAAATCCCAGTCCTCAACGCAGTTTCTTTAATATAATAATATTAGTATATTAAAGTAATATTATATAAGTACAGTATAGGTTGCTACCTATAAGCTTCTAGCTAAAGAAGACTGATTTCAACCCAAAGCGTTAATATTTAATTTTGGGGTCTTTTGTATCGATTATGTATATTAACATTTGCAATTATACAATCTAATTCCGGTTACTATATACTAATAATGAATAGTTTATTGAAAAAGCATTTCCATTTTAAATTTATCAATTTACGATAATAGTCTTCAATAATTCATATAATGTCAATGAGTTCCAAAGTTAACACAAGTCAACAGAATTCAACACTAATCATTATCCTAAGAACATATTAGACGGAATACTCATTTTCCGGTTTGTGACATTACTTATGTTTATTGTACAATCACTAAAATCTTCTTTTAAACAAAAGAACAGGTAACTTCGTCTCGCATATCCAATCATTTCTGAAATGTACCTGCATCCGCATATTTACACGTACCACCAAAATAATTACTCCATCACGCCGTTTATACTGTCTTCTTAAAGCCGAAATACAACCCAAACAATAAAAAGAATTTTTGAATGGCGTTGAAACCGTTCAAATAAATAAAAGGTACAAACCAAACTCATTGATATTCAGTGAAAATAGTCGCTTTACTATCGTAAAGGCTAGGACAAAGCGACACATTACGTTGATTTATTTCTAATGACGGCTGCGGCGTAATTAATAAACGCGTTTCAACGGAACCGGTACTGAAAACCGTACATATCTACCATCCGTTGTTCAAACGAGCCGAAAATTAGTTTAGGAAAGCTTGCACATACATTACACTCCACGTTATTTGTATGATACGAACGGCTTTAGTTTAAGTAAATAGTTTATATTCAAGCTCCACTAGTTGAGTCATAATTTAAAATGATCTGTTGATAATGCGTTTTTAATTCAGTGTTAATTATATACTTATATGAGCTGCAATTTATTAATATCACCTAACAATGATGAAAGTTACTTATGCATACTTAAAAGGTGGGTGACTAATTGAGGTAGCGGTTATAGTACAAGCTAGATTTCCTTTATTAAAAACATACTACTTTAGCTTCTGACAGCAATAATGTTAGAGGAAATGCAATTTATTTATTGGTCGGAAATGAATAGTACTCACCTCGATTATTTGTTTACGTCTCATACATTTGATGAACTGACAGTATTATAAATATCATACATTTAAAGAAATTGTAATAAATTGTTTGCTATTACATATTTGCATTCTGGTTCCTATATCTTCGTTAACATGCATTCAATTTAATGTTTTACTAGTTTCAAATAGACAAATGAGGAGATAAACGCGTGAAAATTCATTTTTAGATTCGTATTTTTTTTGTTTTTATTTCTGTGGCATACGCTTTTTCAGAAATACGTATCTGATTAATCTTCAAGCAAATGATTTAGAAAATAGCTTTTACAAATTCATGAACAAATATCCAAAAGTCAAATGGGATGTTTCACAGTCATCTCTGTCTCTCGAATATTTAACTCCTATCTAAAACTGCCACATCGCTTTGAAGTCGTTGATCTGGAGAGATTGAGCACATTAAGATTTTCAAATACATCCGCTAGCTTGTGAGCTAGTAACACAGGATAAAAGTCAATTAATTAATTAAAAGCTACAATGGACTGCCATGAGGTATTCACAACCTTTATGAGAACTATTGTGCACGCAATCGCCTACTTGACAAACAGATGTCGTCTGCAGAAAGATTTTCTTAATTAGTTAGTAATAGCCAAAGTTGTTTTTGTAGCAAAAGATGCATATATAGAGGTCGGGTGTAGTTACACAGTGGTCTAGCATCCCGAGCAAATTGAAACATTCTATAGTATAGTCCAAATGCTACATATGTATATAACAGCAGCCTCTAAACTACACAAGTAGACACATAGACAAATCTGATGAATAATTTTTTCGAATTAACTCTCAGAACCCAAAAGAACGCACACACTCACAACAAACTATGGGGCCTATTCTCTAAGCATTTTGTTAAAAATTAACAGGCTGTTAAATTTTAACAGACCAAATAACGGTGAATGGTATTCTGTATTTACATGGCTTGTTAATTTTTAACAAATAGGTGTTAAAATTATCTGTAGAACTGTTAATTTTAAAGGCTTGTAAGTATGTGCCTTTAAAAATTAACAACTGCTGTTACCGCAAAAAATGGCTGCCGCTGCAGGATATTTTGCAGTATTGATAAATAATGAAATTCAAAATGAGTATAGAAGGTAAATTAATTTTGTCTCTGATTAATACAACGGTAACCATTGTTTAACTTGCAGAAATCGTGTAAGATATATAAACAGAAATTTACGAGATGCAAGTAATCCATTTGAATTACCTGAATAAATTGAATAAATTTGTATATTGCCAACTTTTTATTTTCTTAAAAATAGACAACAAAAGAAAAACGAAAAGTTATTTATTCCGAAAATAATAAACTAAATTCTATTTTAATAATAAATAATGATAAACTCTATACATAAAAATAAATAAACAGTTAATTCGATTTCAATAATAAATAAAAGGGAAGTTCAAAGCACAAAAATAATAACAGCATTGATTTCAAGAATAAATAAACGATAACTCTATACACAAACATAACACTTCATTAACAAATTTTATACAATAATGAGAAAAAAATGAAATTTCTCCTCGTTATTTATTGCCCAAGACATTAGCTAACTTTGATATAGCCCTAGCAATATTATTATTGCTGGTAGCTATGTTGTTGTTGCTCTGTATTAGGGCCTGGATATCTCCATAACCTGGAATAACATTCTCTTTATCGATTTTTTTTCTTTGATTTTAATCGCGTACTATGGCCGGTATTGGAACTTGCACATGCTATAGGCTCATCGTGTTGTACAAGTACCACTGCTTTATAGATCGTGTGGGCCCCTCCATATTATTTAATTCTGTTTTTAATTGTTCCCACTACGGAAATTCACCTGGATGTATTAATTCTTTATATTGTTCTATAAAATTTATCATAGCCTCTATTTGTCGTTTGGAACATCGTTCGCGTTTTGCCATAGGGAAAATAAAAAATAAACGATGCGAAAGAAATAATAATACTGTATAAACGTTAACACCAATTTGAGGTTAAGGCACGTATTTGTGGTGGGTACTTATGTCAACATACATATGTTCATATGTACCAAATAAGTGCGATCATTTGTTCTAATCGCTGCTTCGTCGCGTAATCTTCGTTTATTTTCGGAATTTTTAACAACCTCCGTTAAAAGTTACTTTATAACAGCCCTGTTAAATTTTTAGTTACAGAATAACATTTTCCCCGTTTACTTTTAAAGGTGCTGTTATAAGTTAATTTTTAACATGACGTTATTTTTAACAGGATTTTTTACAGAATAGGCCCCTATAACTGCTACTTTTCATAATGTGGCTTATTATGAAATATAAACCCTGAGCATATCCATTGGCGTTGACGTAAAAACGAACGTAACGGTTTTGACAGAAAAACTCAGAAGAACTATCACTGATAACGAACTATAACTGCTAATTTTCATAATGTTGCTAACTATGCAATAGAAATCCAGAGCATATCCATTAGCGTTGATGTAAAAATGAACGTAACGATTTTGGTAGAAAAACCCAGAAGAATTATCACTCATAACGGACTATAACAGCTAATTTTCATAATGTAGCTAACTATGCAATAGAGTTCCGGAGCATATCATAAAGACATACATGCAATGCGACACAAATCACGAATGTATACTGCATGAACGAATTTTCAAATGCTCCATATAACTCAACTCTCAAACTGCCCTGGTTCAAAGGAATGCCATCTAAAAGGTCATCTATGGCGCTCTGCATGGAGTTTAGTTAGATTTATTATCAATCATGCATAAGAAAAGTGATACAAAATAACAAACTGTTCATAAAAAATCAACTTTTATCAAAATAAACATTTTAATGTTCATAAAAATTTCGTTAGTGGATCAATGTATGTATCATTTTTTTTTCTCTTCAATAACTTTTCTTATACACAATGGCATTTCGTTAAATGGAAAACATATAGAGCCATAATCAACGATTGTACATATATATGATAGGTATACATACAGTGTGTCCGTAAAGTATGGAATAAATTCATTATTTGCGAAATAAACAATTTTAACGAAATTTCCCGAAACAGGTCGATTTTTGATTTCAATTTGCTTTAATTTAGCGTTATAATTACATATATAGAGTGAACCATATGTGAGAAATGACGTCATCGACAACTTTTTTAAATGGAACGCCTTGTACTTTGTTCGAGTTTTGGAATATACAGATTATTCTGAATCCAAAAAGGTATCATACATGCCGTTTTATTGACATTCCTTTTGCCCTTAACCGTTTAATATTGTGGCATTTATTTATAAAAGAAAGTAGACGATTAGTTTGTCACTATTTTGATTGATGTCTAATAGCAATTAAGTAATACAAGAATTGTATTAATTCGTGAATATTCTGTATAATTGCTTCGAATTAATTTAAGTGAAAATGAAATTAAGTGTACAGCAAAAAATTGAAATACTTATGATGATTGGGCATGGAGACAGATCGCGAACTCAGTTGGAAGTGTGTGATTTAATCGTCAGAATTGTAGGTACTGGGCAATAGATGCGCGAGCATCATACACAATACTCGCAAAAGATAAATGTATGGGTTGGTAAAAAATAGAATCATCGGACCTTACTTTTTCGAAGATAATTTAGACGGGCCAACATATCTTCAGTTTTTAAGAGGCTTTCTTGTACCTACTTTAGTTAATTTATTCCCCAATAGGATTCATCCTGAAAGGTTTGATGAAAGCTTATGGCTTCAACAGGATGGTGCACCTCCACATTATGCTGTAGATGTTCAAAGGTACTTAGAGAAAGTTTTTCTGAACAGGTGGATTGGTAGATGTGGACATATTGAATGGCTAGCGAGGTCGCCAGACCTTTGGATTTTTTTATGTGGGGCCATCTGAAGAATGTTGTTTATAAAACGAAACCAGCAGATATTGAAGAATTACAAGAGCGAATTCGAACAGAAATAAACAATATTTCTCCGGAAACCATAAACAAGGTTCAACAAGAATTTATTAATCGTTTAGGTTACTGCAAGGGCTACAGGTCGAACATTTAACATAAACTCAGTATCTGTTATCATCAGCCATCAATAAAATTGATAAATAAGATTAGTCACCTACTTGAGTGTAGGCTTTCACGACCGTAATCCATAGTAGGTATGTTTTTTCGGGTCTTGTCGCGTGGGTAACTATTCACTGTCTTGACGTTTCGCTGATTGTGCTATCAGCTTCTTCAGAAGTTTTCTAAACACTGATCTTGTCGTCTTTTGCTTCTAGTTATATATCCCATTCCCGTTCCGCCTCGCCGATCCGTAACCGTCCCGCTTCGTTGATCCGTAACTGTTTCGCTCAGTTGATTCATGACCGTACCTGTCCGATGAACTCTATCGTTTCTTGTATGACGATCTCGTAGTGCCAACTTCCAGGTATTGCTGAGTTTGTATCCGTCTTCACGATTAAAGTTGTTGTGATTGTTTTTCATTATTTCTACAGACTCACGTATTATCCTCGGATGGTAATGGCTAGTTCTGGCTAATACCTTCACGTCGCTGTAGCTTATGCTGTGGTCTCCTTGTTGCTGCAAGTGTTCCGTTACTGCAGATTTTTGGCTATGTCCAAGACGTGCGTCTCTCTCGTGTTCCTTCACTCTGCATTGTATACTGCGTCCCGTTTGACCGATCTACCTCTTCCCGCAATGACAATTCAATTCGTGTATGCCTTTGGTTAATAGTTTCGGAAACGCGTCTTTGTTGGGAGGAAGTAGTTGTTCTATTTTTGTCACATAGTCGAAGGAAGAATTCTGGGTCCTTATTTTTTTGACCTGAACCCAACTGGAATTGGAGTTGGAGTTTCTTCGAGGCGACCATATTCCCGAACTAATAAATTTATATCCAAATGAGGAACGTGTTCCCGAATCGTTGGACAGAGAGAAGGGGGTCGATAGCGGTGCCAGTCAGATCGCCAGACTTAACACCCCTAGATTACTTCTTGTGGGGGTACTTAAAAAGCAAAGAATACGTTAGTAGACCGGCAAATTTAAAAGAATTAAAAGAAAGAATTCGTCAGGAAATACATCGTATACCTAATGAAGTTATTGATTATGTTTAACAAGAATTTATTTATCGTCTTGGTTACTGTCAGGTAGCCAACGGTGAACAATTTCAACATTTATAGTAAAGTAAAGTAAAGTAAGGTAATCATTAATTTTAGAAAAGTAAATAATAATAATAAATAAAACAATGTTATTTTCATTTTTTTATCAAACGTACATACATACGGTAATGTAATTATATTTTTAACGATGTGTACGTATAATGACAATTTACGAAATTGGGTGTGGCCATTTAAAAAAATTATCAATGACATCATATTTCAAATGACGATTGTCACAAATATGGGTCGTATGTCAAAAAGTGTTTTTATTTAAAACAATTTTTTTTCGAAAAACTCAATTTAAAAAATAATGAATTTATTCGTTACTATTCGAAAACACTATATATATATAAAAGTAATGTATTTTTTACTACTAATTTCGTTAGAATAAATTACGATTCATGACAACAAGACAGCAAATATTTTCCAAAATATGTATGTACATGCTTGTATTCATGAATTCAATGTTATACTTCGGAGCCCATCATGATCTACTAATTTATGGAACACAAACATTATGGTGCATACGAAGACAATGCAATATTCACATCTTGTTCACTTACAAATTACTGTCTTTATCGCTCTATTATACAGAGGAAGAGACGATTAGGGATAATGACAAAACAATAATATCATTTGTAGTCAATACAGAAACCTCTTGAATAAATCAAGGTATGGTAAATGGTGTCACATTGGAAAAGTACAAATTTAATTGCTTCTAGCATGGATTAAATCCACAAAATGAATATAAAGTGTTTCATTTGTTGAGCGATCGAATCGAGAATCGATTTGAAAAATAAATCTAAGCATTTAAAGTGATAGAAAGGAGGAATTACAAAGAAAGGAAAACACTTTTGTGATTATTATCACAAGATTTGTTTCGATTGGAATGATTCTTATTTTACTGTAGTCATTCCAAATACATTGTAGTATACTACTAATAAAGAAATAAGAATCCATTGACTTGCCTTCTGACTTGATTTGATTATTCAGTGTTTACGAAACAGGTCTTGGCATAATCCTCTTAACACTGCGCCCTATGACCTATCGTAGGTATAATATCCTGCGTGGTAAATTTCTGTGGGGTAGTCTTCTTAGTGAGTTGGTTCGTTCCAACAATAACAGTCTACGCCGTTCCAATGCAGCGTATTCAAGTACACCGTGATAGGCTGTGTCCTCCTCTTCAGTCCCTTATTTGCAAATAGGAGATATCAACTCTATGTAGGTACCTACCTCCTCAGACAGCCGTGTCCTGTTAACAGATTCGTCATTCTTCCGACCTCTACTCGCTTAAGATCCAGCACATCTGCTGCTAGATGCTGGTATATCTGCCTCATCATCCGTTTGCTGTGTACCTGCCCTTCAACGTTGTTTCAGTGTACCCAACTTGCTTTTGCGATCCACACAGCCACTGCACCACGTGTTGCAGTTTTAGTTATCGCCAGACATGGTTTTGGTCTAGTGAATATTGTTGCAGAAGCTTTTGTTGCCAGCTTATTTGCTAATTCGTTACTTGGTATGCCCTTATGCCCCGGCACCCACACCAAAATAACTTGGTTATGTTTAGCCAGGATTCTTAGGTTTTCCAGATAGCCCCAAGCTAGTTCCGAGGTGTTCTGATGACATCCGAGGAGTCAAATGATATTTAAGGCTTTCACGGGCCAAGACTCTATTATGAGAGTGTCCGGGTGTCATGATTAGTAAAATATATACAGTACAAATAAAAATGAAATGCACAAGATATACAATAAAACAACTAGACGTTACGCCACTAATGTAAGTGGCTTCTTCAGGACCAAAGGGGATGTCTGGAGAGCTACAAGAAGGTCACGGTAACTCGACGTTTGAATCTGGTTGAATTAAGCGTCCTGTTTCTCCAATGTATACTGAACCACAATCGTAGGGAATTTTATAGATGCCTTTATATTATATATGCATGACGGGTGTCTTTGGATGAAGGAAGAGAGATTTTGTGTAGGGGTTTGAAAGTGGTTTTAAGGTTCTTCTAACGAAGAATTCTGCCGATATGATCAGTAACGCCGTGAATGTAGGAGAGAACGGCGGTAATTTGATCACTGCTAGTCTCCGGTGCCTTTTTAGGGATTCGCGGATGACAGTGCCTGTTTATGACCTTTTATATATTGCTGGAGCTATATCCATTCTGAAGAAGAGCGGTTTTGACGTGGTTCAACTCTTTGTTGAAGATAACACAGGACAAAGGAAACGCCACTGTCATCTTGGATAAATCACAATCCGTAGAGAAAATGTCATATCTTCTACAAGATGGTACTTATACTCCCTTCGCTAGTGACCTCACCTCCAAGTTCGAACGTCAAATCACCTCATTGATCAAATCCTCTAATCTTCCTCCAGAAACACAAAAACGCATAATACTTAGGAAATCCAAACCACTCCGTTTGTATGGTGTTCCAAAAATTCATAAAGTAAACATTCCATTCCGACCAATAGGTAACACAATAGATTCTTCCACCGACAACTTAGCCACGGCCAGTGTTCACTGAACTGCATCGCTGCACAGTCGTACATATACCCGTGCAAAACAGCCTCTCTCTATCAGAAGGTCTTCGCCTCTAGCGTGGTTGACACGTCGAGTTACCGTGATCTTCTGGTACCTCCCAGATACCACCTTTGCTCCTGAAGAAGGCACATTAGTGGTGAAACGTCAAATTTTTTATTGTATACTTGTGCATTTTATTTTTATTTGTACTGTATATATTTTACTACCCATAACAGTGTCAACACTGGAAACCTTCATATGTGGGGTATTTTACTTACATGAATGATGAATAATGTAGCTGAAGCACCATTTACATAACAGTCTCCTCTTTCAGAATTGTCTTTCTTGATGTTGTCAATTAGGAAATGTTAAAGAGTTGTCATCCTTATTATTAATAACACAACGAGTAACCGCAGCCACTAGAACTTAAGTATGCTTTATATGACTTGTTTCTGAACCACCCAATTTATAATGAATTATTACCTTACTTTAGCATAGTATTCAAACACTATGTACTTTATGATATTAATTAATTCTTTGAAGGTTTTACGAAACAAATATTATCGTCCTCTTACATAAAAACTTTTTAGTAGCGATAAAGAAACTGATTATTACAAAATCAATATTCGTTAATAATATATCCGCCAATAGACCTACAGTATTTTAGGCTAATCATTTCGATTTGTAGAACTTTCGCCTAATAAGAATTAATATTTTCCTTTATTGCACTAAATTGTGGTATACTATAGATTATTTTCTTTTCCGTTTTTGATGAGAAATTTTTACAGGTTTGCCATCTTTCTTATTTAGATACATACATAATTATGTCAGACTGAAACAAATATGTTTAAAATAAATGGAATGTACATTTTAAATAAGGCATTTAATTTTCTTAAAAATTACTTACTTTAAATTAATAAAAGAACATTATTAACGCTGTTTTCTCGTTGCAGGCTCAGATTTAGACGAAGACATCGAAGAATCTCAATCCTCAGAAGGACACAGCGAAAACTCAGTTTCAACGAAAGCTCGCCGTCGTCGTACTGCTTTTACTAGCGAACAATTACTAGAATTAGAAAGAGAATTTCACGCCAAAAAATACCTGTCACTTACAGAACGGAGTCAAATAGCATCAGCCTTACGGTTAAGCGAAGTCCAAGTAAAAATTTGGTTTCAGAACAGGCGAGCTAAATGGAAAAGAGTGAAAGCCGGCTTAGGAGCTGGTCCGCATCAACATAAAGGCGCTCAATCCAATAAGAATAAATTGGTGGTACCTATACCAGTCCATGTTAACAGATTCGCTGTGAGAAGCCAACATCAACAATTGGAAAGGGCGTTAGGGGATTTGGCAGGCAGAGTTTTAGCAAGTCATGCTGCATTAAGGGCCGGTCTAGATTTGCACGGATTTCCACCAGGCCCTCCGCATTGACCCACTTCTTAAACAGTGATTGTTTTGCATATTGTTGAAAATGTTAATGAACGACAACAGTGCGTTATGTGATTCAGTAGTGTTAAGAAGAGCAAACGTATTTGGTGTTTGTTATTACTTTAATTAGTATTACGAACTTAAACACTACCTAATATAAATGCAAGCTAAAGAAAGACAATTTTTTTAATATCTTATTTTAATCAGACAATGTTTGAGTTAACCGTGTGCAATATAATAAATCATGAGTATTATAATATTCTTCTGTAATATAATTATAATATTTTAATTAAATTACATCTTGTTTTATTATTGCCAGACTAGTCTAGCTTCGTTATCTCTGGGAATGGTTTTATTTTGTTCAATACAAACATCACATTTTACAAATGAATTGTTGATTTCAAAATTGGATTAAATCAATCTCTCTGTGCTTAATATATATAGTTATCCTGAAAAAAATATTGGTTTAAAAAAAAAAGTGTTGGATACTGATAACAATTTTTATATGCCAGAAACTATCTTAGCTAGTGAAACTATAAAGATGAAGAGATATTTGCATTTTGGTTTGTAATACAACTTTTGCAGTGGTTTACTCTGTGAGAAAGCTTTAAGATTTTCTGTATTACTGGCACTAAAAGTATTGGCAATATAATGGTCCAAGAAGAAAACTGAAAACGAATAAACTGTAATAATAAAAGTACCATGCTTTCTATTAAATGCTTGTTTAGAGTACTATGATTTCAAATAAACATGTTATATTTAATTACAGCATTTTCGAAATTTCAAAATATACGCACATAATGTACGCAGATTTCAGGTGAAATTTTTGGATTCAATTTTCGACCAATCAAAATCAATCCTTTTATGTCACATGTATCAGGATATCCAATCAACATTTGATTATACTGATAACTACCCCGGAATGTTATCGCGATAACACCCCGGCTGTCACCTGACTTAATGTCATATCACTGCTTATGTAAAACTTGACAGTTTCGAATGTGAGTTTTCGAAATGTCACGATTTGGAGAACTAAATAGTGAAAATATAGATAAATTGGAAACAAATTCAGCAACTTCTGCAAGCTCATTTAGTTTCTCAAATTGTACTTTCAATAATTGTTCTTTTAATAAATAAATGTTAACCTTAATTTAAAAAGCCAAAAATTTTCTGACCAAATATCCCACGGACTGAGATAAATCCTCATAATTTTATTAGTTTCCTCGAGCACGTTTCTTTAGGTAACATCCCTCCGCCTACGGCGTCGGGATGTTACCAAGCAACGTGCTCTCGGAAACTAATAAAATTATTTCGTGATTATCACTGTCCTAGGGATATTACTACTGATAAGATTTGTAAATAGCAAACATAAATTATATACCTATTACCAAATATAACTGAAACACAGATGATATGTTTACTTCAACAAAATTGGCGGAGGCGCTAGTAAAATCGCAAAATTAGTTCAATTACTATTACTACCAACTCTTATAATGCTGATCAGTAACATAATTTTTATTTTCTCCCGTGAAACTGGGCGCAATCACAGTTAAATTGTAGATTATATTCCATATCATGTTTTTATGATATTGCGCACCAGACAGAGAACAGAGTGATAATATAATAATAAGCAATAAAATATCAGATAATTTTGAGGTTCACGAAGGAGTAAGGCAGGACGACCCCCATGCTCCGTTACTATTCAACCTGGTTCTGGAAAATGCAGTGAGGGTTGAGAGGAAACGTCTAATCTACAACAAGAAACATCAGTGTCTAGCCTTCGCGGATAATTTAGTCATCTGGACGAGAAGTAAGCAAGAGGTAATAGAAGTAGTGAAAAGATTAAAAAAATGGGACAAGAAAGTGGAGCTTTATATCAACGAGCAAAAAATGCTAGAAGTTTGGGAGAGAAAAATTCTGAGGGAGATCTATAGAAGTATCCAAGTAGAAAATATATGGCTAAGAAAAACAAACCAAGAAATTAGATACCTTTATAAAGAACCAAATAATATATAAGGTTTTGTCAAGGGACAAACAATAAGATGGAGAGGGCATATACAACGAATGTCGGAGAAGCGCATTCCAAGAAGGATAACTCAAAGAATGATAGGGGAGGAAAGGGAAAGCGGTGATGGAACGCCGAAGTTGAGAAGGACCTGAGAGAAATGGAAGGTGCAATGTGAAAAGAGAAAGCGAGGTACAGGAGAGCATGGAAGAAAACAATCAACCAAGCCATGGGTCTGCTAGGTTCGTAGTGCTAAAATATATGTAAGGTGTCCCAGAAATAAAACACGGAGTAGTAAATATGTAATGGATCACAGAGGATCACACCTAAATATACCACAATAACGAAGAAATGAAAAATTTATAAATTTATTAATTTTCGTACGAAATTTTTATATTAGAAAATTATATTACGGAGCTGACTGAATGAATGTTTATATTCGTCGAGACACTAAAGAATGCAGTGCAAACAATTTATAATCGTATGAACATGTGTAAGTGCGTATTCATAATCCAACAGCCAAACTATTGATAAGGCGCTTCGGCAACTGTAGTAGCTCAACTAGTATCAATAACGCACCTAGTTGATCGATTGCTTTCTACAAAGCTGGCTAACTTTTTCGGTGGCAGTGAAAGAGAACAAATGGTATTTTTCCAAACAATAGGAGTCATTGCGCTTAAGTTTGTAGTTAGCTGATTCTAATAATTGTGGCCTTGTTACAGTAAATTTTACTAAACTACTTTTATCTAGCGTTAAAAATTAAACTAAAATTTATCTCGTACTTAATTATAATAGCTACTGGAAAAAAATCAATAATTTGATCTTCATTATGGAGTATTGTTAGTAATTACTTTTTAGCAACCTCGTATAGAGACGTGCATTTTTCTTTTAATAGAAATAAAATGGTGATACATGCCTGTATGCAGTCTTCGTTCGCTTTGTACCGCGCTCATCCAGGCCCGGCGTAAGGCCAATTGAATTTTTTATTTTCTTTTTCTGCAGTTTGCGCACGAATAGAAACTTCATATTTTGGATTTACTTTTTCTAGAAGTCCAGCTTGCGATTGTTGCTACTCCGTCGTTTTTATTTCAGGGCCACCCTCTATATATATACCTGTTCAATATTCTTTTAACTATAAAAGGTCATGATACATTCAACAAAATTAAATTCGCACGCGTTAATTACTCTGTAGTTTGGAAATCTACCATAATTTATACATTATCAAATAAATATTGAATCAATTCAATGGTTATTATTAAGTGAGTGGCCTGAGAAATCAAAGTATCGAGTATCGGAAGTATTACATTCTGTAAGATAACTTCCTAAAAGTAACGATCTGATCATGCTACATGTGCATCAGTTGCATGAAAAGGAGTAAAATCAGTAGCAGCTAAAATATTAATCAAACAAGCCAAGACAGAAACACCAATTCATTCCAGAAAGTTACTACACAAAGGAAACATAATGTAACTCCCAGCCTCAGCAATATTATTATTAAAATCACACTACCCACCAGCAGACAACGTGTTCTCCCAAGTATCTTGTGATTTCCAGCTCTAGTTAGATTAGCTAGTCTTACCACACTGAGGCTATAGTCTATTTAGGCATCTTAAATGAAATTGGCATTAATGTACAGAGTCGATTCCAGGTATGATAAAAGCAATGTAATGTTTTGAATGCATAAACTAAAAACTTTTCACATTTTTAATACTGTTCTCAAGCTACTTAAGTTGTAAAACAATTGTAAGTATAGTAATGCATGGCCAGGCCACATATATTACTGTATATTATATACATATGTGTACAGGAATGCAGCATATATCATATATGTACATATTTATAAAACAAAGATTGTTAATTGAATATCTTCTGTGATTATTATTGTTATAATTATACGTAACTAAACACTACAACTAACAACATTATTATATAATTATAATAATGTTTAGAATAAACTAACAGAAAATATATCACTCGAGTTATTACTGTCTGACTTGACGATAGTAGCATCTCGGTAGGTGTGAGTTTGAATCTTTGGGAAATTGGTGGCGAATTGTTCTTCACTATTAAGATGTAATAAATGTTATAGCACAACATTACTTATAACAACAGAGCCTAGAAAGCCGGTACATCTGCATCCACCAGAATTAGTATTTATCATTATTATGATACATTATTTTACAAATATTGGAGTACTTTTGAACCACTAATGGATTTAAAATTATTATGATTGATATGTGATTTAATTATTATTTAGAAATTACTCTGCACTAAGAACCCAAATGCATTCTTAAAATTTGTGTCACGCTTTATAGTATAACATATTTATTTTATATACAGTGTGTTTACGGACACAGCACCTAAGAGATCACCTAAGAAAGAGACAGACAATGCTGCGAGGATCTACAGCCGTACCTACGTATTGTGTATCTGTCCCTTTCTTATTTTATTCTACATATATTACATCTCACTTTACAACATGGATTATTTCAACCTTTCTTATTTGACTGGAGTCGTCGTAAACATACGGTAGGTATACATACTAAAAAGTAGTCATCAAAAATTCAGTGTTCTGAGTTCTTGGAAAAATAATCACCAGCAAGCAGTTCGTTTAACATATTATCACGTCTATAGCAAGCTTTTGAAGTAGATTTGATACAAAAGAACTCAAACAGTCTCACAAACAAATGCAGCAATTTAAACGTGATTGAATTTGCGAATTATGATGCCTGTCAAACAAATCACTCTGATGCTTATAGATTTCTTCCAAAATGTTTTCACATCTGTATTGTTTCATTACAATAAAGTAGCAACGTTTTTTGAAACGACTCAGTCTGGTTCTCATCCCAATTCCTTTTATTGAAATCTTATTGCATAAGGTAAGTCCTTATTGTGTTATAACTTATAAGTTATAGCGATATCATTAGTTACTTAGATAGGATAAAACTGGCCAGGTATATATATATATATACTACACACAGGCCATAGCTTGGTGATGGTTCTCCACTCCTTCCGATTCCTTGCTCTGGTTCTCCAATTCACAATCCCTTCACTGTGTAGATCCTTTAGCGCTTCCTCATATCACCTCTTCCTTGGCCTACCCTTCTTTCTTGTGTTTCTTCTTGTATCTATGTCCATCATCTTCTTAGCACACCTGGTGTCTGCCATTCTTTCAAGGTGTCCTAACCATCACAGTCTTGTCGCTTTCACTACTTTACTGATCTCAGGTTCTCCATATAAATTTGCGACTTCCTGGTTCATTCTTCTATACCAAGCGTCGTTCTCTTTGTTCTCCCCCCCCCCCTCCCCCCGAAGATTCTTCGTAACATTTTTCTTTCCCATCTATCGATTTTATTTTCTTCTGCTTTACTCAGTATCAGTTTCACTGCCATATATCACCGTTGGTCTAATCACTGTCCTATGTAAATGAATTTTAGCAGCTCTGGAAACATTTTTAGCTCTTAATATATTATACAGTGCTCCTGCACTCTTATTTCCCTTCATCAGCCTTGCCTCTATCTCCTCATTTTCGGCAATGTCTGTATAATGATAGTTCCCAGATAGTTGTAATTTCTAACTTTTTCTATTTCGATAATTTTGCCTTCGTCTAATTCGATGAGGAGATTTTCGTTTCGCTCGATTCTTTCTTCTTGCGCCTTAACTTCCATGTACTTGGATTTTTCTGGATTGATTTGTAGGTTAACTTTTTCTGCCGTCGCTAGGAAAATCTTACATACTTTTTAGTTTTTCTTCCGATCTGGCTATTATTGCCACATCGTCTGCGGATGGCAATACCATCTGAGTTTTTGTTTTTAAAGAACCTGTCTTGCTGATACCGCTCTGTCTGATCACCCATTCTAATACTAAGTTAAATTGTCGTTGATAACGGATCTCCCTGTTTTAATCCTATGTTTGTTTCGAAACTCTCTGACAATTTGTTTCTATACTTGACTTTATTTTTCGTGTTCTCTAATGTCATTTGTATTAAGTTTATCAGTTTTTTTGGTTCATTAAGCTCGCTCATTATTCCCCAGATTTGTTCTTATCGAATCATACGCTTGCCTGAAATCAATAAAGGCCGTAAAAACTGGAAAGTCGTATTCATACCCCATTCGATGTGTAAAAATATTATCTATAACTGACCTTTCCAATCTAAAACCACATTGGTATCCTCCGGTCACTCTCTCCGCATGTTCTCTTAATCTTGTTTCTATGATTTTTGCCACTATCTTATACACAGTGTCTAGCAAAGCAATCCCTCTATAATTTTTACATTCGTCCTTATTTCCCTTTTTATATATCGGTAGCAGTACCGCAGTTTGCCAGGCTGTAGGCATCGTCTCTTCTTCCCATATTTGCTGTATTAGCTGGTGTATCTTCTGTGTGAGCAGCTCTCCTCCATATTTTATTAATTCTGCTTTTACTCCATTTTTCCCGGGGCTTTTACCATTATATTTTCAGCTATTTTATTATTTCCAATACTTCTTCTAGTGTTGGTGGCTGAATTTCTTCTTCGGTTAGGTTTCTGCAAATGACTTGATCACTATATTCTTCTTGTGCTTCTCCACTGTCGTCTCTCTGCAACATTTCGCGAAAATATACTCTCCATCCGTCTAGAATATTTATTTCATTTGTTATCATGTTGCCTTCCCTGTCTTTGATAGAGGGCGTGCTATACAACATACATAATTTTTTCGTTTTTCTTCTCTGTCTTTCTATCATTTCGATTCTGCATTCCTCGTCGAACCATTTCACTTTTTGATTTTGTTGCCGCTGTGGTATTGTTTTCTTTTCAGCTTCCGTCATGGCATCTTCTATTTGTTTCCATCTACTGTGTATATTTTCTTGTTCTGTTTGGGCCAGTATTTTTTCTACTTCTTTTTCATATTTCTCCTTAATTTGTAGTTCTTGTATCCGTTCAACTTTATTAGATGGTATTCTTGGGTGTCACTTTTTCTTTTTTTATTCTGTGATTGTTTAAAAGTGGCTATGACTAAAAAGTGGTCACTATCTGCGTCAGCTCCTTGGTAGCTTCGTACATACATCTATATGGCCAGGTATGCCCGTCTATTTTCGGAATTCAGGTATGAATATGTAGCGACTTCAGAGCTGCCAACAGTGACTTACTTATTATTGAATTGTTATATTGCCGTGACTTCAGTTAGAGGTGCCTGTTTTGAACAGTACTACATTTATGTTTAATTTGTCACAATGCTATCTCTTCTATTAAAATAATAAAAACATCGAGCACCTTGTATCTTATTAACCACAAAGCTTATCACAATAAGTACATACCTATCTATAGCAACTTTTGGTCTTAAAATTGTGTGGCAAATCGTTCACAGTCCACACGTCGTTTTAGATTTCTGTATATGTATTTTACATTGTATTGTTAATACATACATTGATGAATGTACGTCAATTTATCTTTTGTTTAGTAGTTTATTTTTGTATGTATTTTTTTTTGTTTTTATTTAGTATATATGCACCAAAAGAGGAATGTGTTTGTTATTCTAATTAATCGCGGCAGTCATAGTATACATACACATTGCAGTCACATTATTACAGTCATCCAAAATGTAAGGGGTGAAATCTAGCAAATATATTCCATGCCTCGTGAGATTTGGATAGTATAACCGTTGTTTACGAAGCGATTTGGGTAAGATTATCGGTTATTATTCGCAACAAACACTAACACGTACACAATACAACGTCGAGTTAAATCCGATACGGCTTGAAAAGTCACGGCGTAAAGAATTAAGTGGGCGTGGAGAAATTTGTCACCCTTACGTCAATGGCCAGGTGCTGTGCTTTTCCCGACAGCTGTTACCCTGATAGCGCTGCCTCATTATTTTGGCGTTTTAAATTTGTGCCAAACTGATTGATCAAATAACACTAGTTATCTAGCTTCAGAAATAAATAATACAATTTGTATTACATTGTTAATTATAATCATATTATGTTCTACAATTATAAAGCTATTTACTTATTGTTTTCGAACAAGTTAAACGGTTCAAACCGACTTCACAAAACTTTAACTATTTTTTTTAATGTAAAGCTATGCGATGGTTTAAAATACATAATAGCAGTTGAAAATACCGCGGCATACTCTTTACTTGCCGTATGTTAAAAATTGGCTGCGTAGTTTGAGAAGTTTTTGAACTTTACAGAGAGAAATGTGATCAGAAAGTGAAGAAAAAATTTTTAATTTCTATATTTCTGTAATTGATCGTGTTAATACCTCATTGTTCACGCCCGCTAAGGTATATCTTTTCTTCTAGTATTCTCTTTATTTGGCACCACTATTATAAGAATTCTCTTCATTAAGGAATGACTTCGTCTTTAACTTTCTCTTACTCGATGAAAGATTTCATTCTTGAAAGAAAATCTGTTATTGTTCACCTAAGATATTGCAAAATATTCTTTTGATCAAAAGCTTATACCTTTTTTCTTTATGGTACTCTATTATGATATCCTGTATACGCTAGTGAATATTCAATCCTTCTAGATGTGTTCCCTCTGTCGTTCTTTTCGCGCATCATAATATATCTCCCTTAACATTAAGAAAAGATAGCTTAAATTTTATAAATAATCTGTTAAACAATACCACGGATTGTCCTTTTCTTCTTCAACGCATACCCTTCCCTGTACCTCGGGGTCCCTCGAGTGCTATCACAGTTTACCAATAGCTAGAACCAACTATTAGCGAAGAACGTCAATTACTATTATGCGCTCCTTTGTAAAAGGATGCTTTATAATTCCTACTTTTTGTACTGTAGTTAGTTCTTTTCTTTTATCACTGTTATTATTGGATTTTTGAATTTTTGCATTTATATATTATTCAATGTTCGTTCTTGCTTCACATGCACCTTTATGAATTTTAATTGCATTTTGCTTACTTTCTTAGACAATAAAGTTCTATTATTATTATTAAAATCTCTCGATTGTAAAGTTTGTAATATGGAAGAACCAAACCGTATTCAGAGACCGAAAAAGGACGTTGGCCAGTGTATATAACACAAAGAGAATATTTAATACAAATACTGCATATATCAAACAACTAAATCTGGAAGGAACCTTTTGTTTGAGAATATGTAGGTAAAATAAAAAAATAAAAATGTCGAAAATTTAAAAATACAATATTATCAGAATGTCAAAATATAATGTTATCAAATAAAGTGACTACTACACATGAAAGAGCAGATTCTGTAGACAAATATGAACTAAAATATGTCTTAGTAAAGTAACTGTATATTAGGAAAACGATGGTAAAATAGGATATACGATTTATATGTACACCAGAGTACTTACTTGCACAAATTTAGTTACAGGATATTTACATAGTCGCCACTATTACATGTGTATATACTTATTATTACATTATTTTTATTAATTTTATATTTATCCCACCTTCTTCGAG